>VWZN01001188.1:0-56488 GCA_013396955.1 Regulus satrapa
AATATATCGTGCTCTCCAGACTAAGACACCAAAACCAGGGGGTTGAGGGTCACAGCATTTGAGCTGAAACCCTCAAGAGGAGGCAGGAGAGCTGTCAGCTTTGTGTGCCCCTTTCCAGACCCAGAGATTATTCTGATGATTCCCCCCAAATGGAAGCAGAAGCAGCCCTCTCTCATATTAATGGTACCAAATAGCTGCATTTTGGTGGGATTGATCTCGTTCCAAGTGAAAGCAGCCTGTCAGTCGGACGCGTGGTGAGATGGTGCTTCGGGAAGGAGCAGTTTGGTGGGGATATTCCAGCGGCAGCTGAGGGCTTTGTACGGGACATTCCCCGTGTGACGAGGGGGCACTGCAGCAGGGAATGGGATTTGGCATTTGGATGTGCCTGGGAATCTCTTGATAGCAGCAGCTGCTTGAAAAGGGAAGAGGAAGGAGAAGCTGCCTTTGGGAACAGCCCTATCCTACCTTATGGAGACACTTTAATGCCTGGCATGGAAGGGAACCACGGCAGCAGGGATGGACCGGAGACAGCTCCCTCAGAGAATCTGCTGCCATCTAAAGTCATTTATACCAGCCCACAGCTTCAAAGAGCAAACAAGAGAAAGCTCTGCGCTGTACCCCAGTGTACTGGGGGGAAAACCCCCTCGTTGTTCTGTTTGCAGTTGATGATTTTGAGGTGGTTTTTAATGGCTGGCTTGCGGGCAGAGAAGTGCTGCTCTGCGGAGCCCCGAGCACTCCTTCTACTGCACAATTACTTGGAAGCTGCTGACATTCATCAGTTGAAGCCAGGGGAAAATGCTGGCAATAAAAGCAAGAAAGAGAGAGAAGTGGTTGTTTAACAAGTGACTAACATTTCTCTGTTTGGTTTTTTGGTTTGTTTTTTTTTTTTTTTCCTAGCATAACCAGAACCTTTGCATCGGGCAAAACAGAAAAAGTCATCTTTCAGGCACTTAAGGAATTAGGTCTTCCCAGCGGAAAGGTATTTAGTGGTTTTGAATAACTGTTTTTGTATACTAATCAAGTGATGACTCATTCACGTTCCTAGCTGTAATCTAAGTCATTTGCATCACAAAAAGCGTGCCTATTGTGTGTTACTTACTAATCGCTGGAGGTTGTTTACTAGAGCCAAAATGTAATTAAATCTGTATGACACAGAGGTCCTTAAACCTCTTAGAGGAGGCTTCCCTCCTTTTCTGTCACAAACATCCTTTTGTTCATTTATGCAAAGTATATAAGCACAAAATATGCATGTAATAAATTATTTGTTGAGTTTCTTGGACTCCTCCTGCTCTTGGCTCCCCTCCTTTGGAGAGCTGCTCTCCAGCTCTGTCCCATTTGCAGTGGGGAGTCCCTGCCAGCAGGCCCAGAGAGGTGATGATTTGAACTTTTGGAGTTTGTTTGGTTGTTTTGTTTTTGGGCTTTTTTTTTTTTAAGATTCAGAAGAGAAATAGATTGTTTTCCAGCTCTGTGTTTATTTAGAATTATTGTTACCATGAGGTTAGAATACAAGCACGTCAAACAGATCTATGATAAAGATGAATTTAGAATTTAGAATTTCTTTGAGAGAGTACAATTAAAACCCAGGCAAATTTATACTTGGGAAGGGGCTTAACCAGTTCTCAGTTGCTTTTTTGTGATATAAAATATTCTCTAGGGAAAAGAGCACATAAGCTCCCTTGTCTGGATAAATGTACCTTTGCATTTTGTTGCAGAATGATGAAATTGAGCCTGCAGCTTTTACTTACGAGAAATTTTATGAGCTCACCCAAAAGATATGTCCCCGAACTGACATAGAGGACCTCTTTAAGAAGATGTAAGTTCAAATTTAATATAATCTTGCTTTAAAGACATTTTGCTGTATTTTTAGCCCCTAACTAATAGTGACAGAACACTGTAAAATTTATCTACCCTTGAATCCTAGTAGCACCAGCAGTACTTTAGAGCAAGCTCCAGTCTACATTTTACCCCTCCCTCCCTTCTCAGACTTGTTAATGTAAAAGTTCACTCTGTATTTTAGAGCAACTTTTACATGAGTTAAAGGAAGCACCTGGGACCTTTTTTTTTCTTTTTTTTCTTTTTTTTTTTTCACTGGCTTTACTAACTACAGTAATTTTTAACTTGCTCCTTTAGGTGATTAACACAGTATAGGAACTAATTGAATTAAGTAAGAAGTTTGAAAAGTTTCTTCACCCAATTTATTCTCAGCTGGAGGACTTACATGTTGTTTTATGAAGTACTGTTTGTTCGTGGATAGGAAGCTATGTTGTGGGAGATATACTGTGCCAAGCATAGACAGTTTATATGTTTTCTGTGACTGTTCATTTTGAGATTATAGAGCTACTTTCAAGTAGAAAATAGTCGGTGGTTTTAAAAGTATCAACAATGTCAACATGTAAATCATACCTACTGTAGCATCGTGTATAAAAAACTTACATTCTCTAATAAATTCCTTTTCAGCAATGGAGACAAAACTGATTATTTAACGGTAGACCAATTAGTGAGCTTTCTAAATGAAGTAAGCTTTTTCATACATTAACTACCATACAAGTCTGTCTGCAGTGGCTTGCTTCTTCCAATCTTTCCATTGCATGCACCACGCCATCATTTGCTACGCTTCTGACCCGCTGATCTTTCCATTGTGGTAACATCCAGGTGCAAAAATCAGCTCCAGCCCCGTGTGGCGTTGTGCTTTCTACGTGTTGGCTTTGCAGTTGCATCTCTGGGTTACTCGCTGCTGTGTTGTGGTGCCTGTTCTGTGTGGTTTGTGCTTTTTATGCTGGTACATTTGAGATGCAGTTTCCACTACCCAAGTGTTTGATTGCAGGCAATTATTTTACCTGTAGGCCCCAGATAAATAGATCTACTGGTCCTCCTAGAATAGTAGAAAAACTGAAGTAGGCGTTTATAAACAGGGATTTGAGTCTCCTCAGCAGTATTATTTCAATCTGTTACAAATCTAAGAGCTAAGAGGATATTTTAAGGGTTTGTATATGATTTTTAAAATACCATGTGTTCAGAATAGGAGGAAATATTTTTATTGCTGCATTTCCAGAATACAGTTGCTGGCAGAAGTATTTAGTATTTCTTAAAAGCATCACAAGTGTGTGAAGTAGTTCAATAAACAGTGTGGGGTTGGCTCTTTTTTATTCCTGTAGCACAGTAAATTATAGAAAACTGACTCATTTGGAATTCCAGCAATAAATGCATTATATGGATTTGACAAGAACACACCCGTGGAAAACAGACCTGTCCTACTTGGTTTTGTACCAGTAGATTATTGTCATCCCGAAGATGGACAGCTGCCAACCTCACTCTGTGACTTTTTCAGGTGCATTACCAAAAAAATCCATCTGAAATTGTTTTACTAGTTACAGCTCGATTTTATATATGTTAATATATATATGTTTATTTATTGGATACTTCAGTATGAAGATGCCAGCTGGAAGTTCCCTATACATCAAATTTAGAATATAATTTTATTTTCCAGTACGGAACGTGTGCCTCACTCTTCATTCAACCTGAACTATTTGTAGAAAGGGTATTCAAAAAGAAAAGACAGAGAGAGGATTAACAGCTTGATTATTTAATTGGGGTTTCATACTCAGGCCTTTAGTTCAGTTGGAGCACAGGTTGATCTTACTGCTGTGAGACATCCTTTTATCACAGCTATTTACTCAATTCAGTGTCTGAATGTTTGCCAGGCTGGGGTCAGAGCTAAGGCTTGTCATTTTTGCTTCTGCATTGGAGAGAGAGAATTCAGTTATAAATTATCCCTGTAAAGCACCTCAGCCCCTTATTCACCTGGAGTGCTCGGTACATTTTACTGCTTGAAGCACACAGCCCTGGCCCCACTTTAAACCATGTTACCTTCAGATTTTTTTAGTGTCACTCTTCATTTTCAAGTAAATTACTATTTTGTCATTATTTTAAAATTGTTTTAGTTTAGAGTATAGCTCCTTGAAGCCTAAACTTCTGAAGAAAAGCTTCCAGCATTCGTAAGGAATCCCTATCTCCAGTAACTCATTAAAAAAATTAAGATTGGGTTGTGCTCTCAATTTGGTGTTGCTTTAGCTGTTCTTTTTACAGAATTAGAAACCTTATTTTATAGATAGTACTGGGGAAAAATGCATCTTGTTGACTACGTCTATGTTGACAAAATACATTTTGCAACTGCAAATCTTGTGGTCGGCCCCTTTAGCTGGGAAAGTTCCTCAAGTGTTTTTTTCTAGAGTAGGAAATTTATTCTGGTGACTGAAAGCAATGCCTTTGGTCTGTGTCAGAGGTCTTTTGGTCTCCAAACAGAGTTTAAAGTTTTCGGTCATAATTTGAAAGGCACAAAATTACCCAGATTGTGCCTCCTGAAGGGATCATTTCTGTCCCCTTGGCAGGTGGCCAACACTACAATTAGCAGGGATGTCTAATGCTGGCAAATATTAAAAGGTTATTATCATTACATAGGAGAGGGGAGTTACTTGGCAGAGCAACTCTTCATGAGACTCTTTAACTTAAATTATTTTGAAGTAACCTCCAAGGCATGCTGCAGAAGCTCTAAGTGTTATGGGTTTTTAAGAGAGCGTGAGGATATGTTACTGGGTTTGAGAGGAGAGTGCACAGCTCTCCTGGAGTTTTTCCAAACTCCTGTCTCTATTTGACTTTTAAATGCTGCTGGCTGACAGATGACTTCAGTATTAAAGCTTCTGGAAAGTTTTTAGAAACTCTGTTGTTGTCACGCACTGAGTATTTTGTCTAAATCTCCTATTTTTTAAGTCAAATTTTGGAAAAAAGAAAAAAGGAAATCTAGTAGAAAAGGGACTGAAATAACTACCATTGAGATTTGCTCCTGCAGTTCATGTGCAGCAATAAAATAACAAAGCAAGTAACAGTTAAAATGGAATTTTCAGTAGTCTGACCACGACCCATCCATTCTTTCGGGAGGGACGTATGGGGAGATCCTTTCCTATTCCCAGTTCCTTGCTCTTCCTCCCTCTCTCTCTTCCACTTGCTTCCTCTTCCTCCCTCCTTCCCCTTCACTCTTTCCATCCCCCAGCCAGAATTCATCTCCCCAAAAGAACCTTCTCACCACCCACAGGGCAGATTCAAGAGGCAGAACTGGTTTTAGCACAATTTCAGCTGCTGCCTGTCCCCGTTTTTACCCACTCCGAGGAGCTGGAGGCAGGCTGGGGAGGCCGCATGAGCTTTTCTCTCTTTGCAGAGCTCTCTGGGCGTCCTTTCCCCCCTGTTTTTAGCCAGTTCACCCTCATATGGTTGGGAATGGCTGGTGTAAGGCTGTTCTGTCTGCTAGGGTAACCAGAACAATCAAACACAGCTTTGTTGCACATACAAAACTAGGCCTGGGGCACGTTATCTTTTGAGATGTAATTTCACACTTTAAAAGTTCCCTGTGCTACCAAGCTCCGTGGTGCAGAGCATTTACCCGTGGGACACTAGAGAGCATTATCACTTTTTAGAAGTAGATCTCTATCAGCTGCCAACTTCACTTTTTAAACAAAGTGAACATTATGACATACCTTTGTTCCAGTGGATAACGAGCAATGATCAGTGCTACTGGAAGAATATTTTGCTCTTAGCTCTTTCTGACAATTCTGGGACTTTTTTCTCAAGAGGAGATGTTTTGCTTTATCCCATTTATTTTCTTCTGTTTGCTCACTACTAACTGTAGAAGAAAGGGAGTGGGGAAGAACCCTTTTCTTGAAGAACCGCCCCACTGTTCCTTACAATTTTTGGAGGCGGTGCGTTGTCACTAATGGTACAAAGCCTTGTCCTTTGTCACCGTGGAACTGCTGCATGCCCGTGTCGTGCTGTCCTTGGTGTGTCCTGCATCCATCTGCTCTCGTGTTGTGTTTCATCTGAGTTTTACTGGGGCATCCCACCCCACCTGGCCTGAACAAACCCGCTGTGTTTGGAGGCTGCAGACTGCCAGTAGCATTACTTGAAAGATCCCTCCTTAACTGCATGATTGAGTTGGCATTGGTTGTAATTTCTTGGGGTTCATTAAGCCCATGCACCAATGGATTGGTTGTAAGAAAAGAGATTGGATTGGATATTACTTTTCTTGTGGGAAAAAACCAACCAACCAACAAACAAAGAAACAATCAAACAAACAAACAAAAGAGAATTTAAAAAAGTTGCCACATAAGGAATTACAGCAAATGCTGCTAGTGCTGTGTAAGCCATGTCAACACCATCCTGTCCACTCCAAATTATTGACTGCCAATATGGGGGTGGCTTGTTACATCTCTGAATTCTGCTGAAACTAAAGCTTGGAAACTGTGCACCTTCTGGGGTAAAAGAGTGTTTTCACAGTCATATTTATTTCTTTGTTTTGTTGCATCTGCTTACATGCCACTATTCCGTCGGTTCTGGTTTTAATTTTCTTTTAATGGAGAATCAGGCACACAGTGTGCAGCTCTAATCCAGCACGGAGAAAAAACAAAGTTACTTATAACACTATGAAGAGAAAACATAACAGTTCTGAATTTTATTTGTCTATTAGAAATCACTGCTAAATTGTACCTAAACATGACATATATTATGAAATTCTAATATTGTTAATTATTGTGAATTGAAGAGATGATGCTGTGAAATTCTTCTGCATATTTCTTCTAAGAACCTATGCTGATTTTTGACTAGTTAAAAACACGATGTTTCCACGATTCACAAATATCATCCAGTACTTGCATATTTCTAAACTCCGATTTCAAATTCTGTATTTGTAGTATAACTTTATTTTACTTTTTTGCTTTAGCTGTAGATATTGTGTGTAAGACTTGCATCTTTGCAGAGGTGATTACAGTGCCACCAGTCAAGTCTGTCACTCTGCAAAAAAAAAAAAAAAAAAGAGAATTTACAAAGGGACATTTAGCTATTTATTTGCAACATTCCATTTGCACAGATCTCATGTGCAGTCATTAATTTCATGAATAAGCAAGAGTAAGGCCAATTATATGATTGCATTGGATTTTTCTTTTTAAAAATATTTTTGTGATCAAACTGCCTAGGTTTCTTATGAAAGATAATTTTCTACCTAATGCTGAAGTTGCTGTTGAATACTCTGCAAATTTTAGGCTGCTTTTTTTTTCTTTTTTTTTTTTTTTAAATGTCCACTTCTTTCTTTCTCATCTGCAGTAATGAAATGCTCTTGGATGATAGCCATGCACTATATTGTTTTGCTGAATTCCGTTGTTTTCTAACCTTAGCATCAACGAGATCCTCGGCTCAATGAAATTTTATTTCCCTTTTATGACACAAAAAGAGCAATGCAGATAATTGAGACGTATGAGCCAGACGAAGACTTGAAGAGGAAAGGTAAATGGGGGAGGGAATTCACTGGGTTTAGGCATTTGGGGAGTTGGTTCTGAAGCATTCAGACTTTTAAAAGGGAGTTTACAGTCCCTGTGGTCTGGGCACAAGTTCTTGTGTCGGGTATTGGACCAGGAAACAGGAGCTGAAAAAATACCTCCCCTTCAAAATCAGATTTTGTTAGAAGGATTATTACCCTGATCCAGGTTAGAGTGTGGCTACAAATCCTGAGAGAAAAGGGATTGAGTAAATATGGAACAGCAGAGACTCTCCCAGCAACAAGGCAACGTGCGAGTGGCTGTGGTCAAGGTCTCAGGAGACTGCATCACTCTGCAAAGTACAGAGACTGTGCACAAATAAAAAGGAAATTGCCATATGCATCCAGTTTCTTGTAATGTATTCTCTCTGGTGCTTGAGGGCAGCAGCCTGGCTCAGAACAGGGTATTTTATGTGGGTGTGATCTGAAAAATATTCTCTCCCAGCAAGGGTGCAGGAAGTACCTGCAAGCCACTCTTGGACTGCTCACGTGCTGAGCTGCTGGGAGTGTGGGAGGTGGCAGTGGCTGAAGTCAGTTCCCAGCTCTTCCCCATCCTGCTGCAGCAGCTGTGTTGGGATCAGCTGCAGAAATGAAAATAATTTGGGGATTTCAAATCAAATGGGAGCTTTCCCCAGCTGTCTCCCCGCCCTTGGCGCTGGGGTCGCTGCCGTGAGGAGCACAGAGGAGCTTTTGCAGCTTTGCAAAGCCCATCTGAGCAAGAATCCTTCTTCGTAAGCATTTAGGCTCATGGATCAAGGTAGAAGTATTTATTGCTTCTTAAATATGTATTAACCAGCAGTGCTGCTGCTTCTGTGGCTGAGGGATGTGCAAAGCAGGCAACAGAAGGAGGCAGCATTTAAGCCTGCTCCAGTAGAGCCAGGGGCTTTCTCTCCCTCTCAAAAGGAAGTAATCTAAGTATTAATAGATTTTTTCAGCTCTATCCCATTTTATTTATAGTTTTTAAAGACACATATCTTTGATTCTTCGTGCTATTGTGTTTTAAATATTTTCCAACATGAGGAAGGTGTGCTAATGTGGGTGCCACCTGTTTAGGATGGAAGGTAAAAACACATCTTTTCTGAAGGTGAAAACAAATCTAAAACTGGGAAAAAAAATTAAACCATGGCTAATTATTTAGCTTCTTTGATTTTTTTTTTCTATTTGGACTCTTCCTCAATCCCATTTCAATGACAGGAGTGAATAAAGCTGAACAAGTTAATGCTGGGCAGTTCAGTAAGCAGAGTCTGCTCAGGAACACCACAAAGCCCAATTCTTCCACCTGGTGAGTGCAACTCAAAAGTACAAAGTCCGAGCTGCTGAACACAGAGAGCTCTGTTAAGTCGCTGGGGTCTCAGCTGTGTTCTGTCTAGAACATCCATCCAGCTGTGACATTTCTGCAGAAGACGATGCACTAGGAGTATGTATCATCTGAGACAGGCTCTGCTGCTGCCTTAAATTACCTGGTGATAACAAAATAAAACCATTCTTCAAGTTGAGAATTCCCTTTTGCCCCCTTTCTTTGATACTCAGGATCAGCTGAGGGGACTTGAGTAAAACATTCTGGAACAGTTCACCTCTGGCTGACACCAAGCACAGAAAATTTAAGCTCCAGTAGAGGATTTTTTTTCAGAAAGTTAAGAGTAGAATAAACACTGGGATCACTCCACTTTATAAGAGAAAAATTGACTAAAAAAAAAAAAATAGGACTGCTGCAACCTTGCCTTAACAATAGCTGAGTGTTCAGAAATTACTTCAGAAAAAGCAATGTCAGAATTAGTGCCAGATAACCATTCCCTGCAGCAGCTCTTTGTGAGTAATCCCTTCTTCCCTATCACAGATAATTTTGGTTTTTCAGACTCTTGCCCTCTTTAAAACTGATATTGCCATATTAATTATTCCTAATTTGGTTTAATTTAAAATTACCCCTTGATTTGTATTTTTTAATACTCTATTGAAGCACAGACCAGCAGACAGATAAGAGAGAGGTGTTATGATTATTTTTTAAAAAATTCCTGTATGTCCCATGTTCATTATAGATTTCTGTCTTCATTTACAAAGATACGAACGTGTATTTAAAACTGGAGAGGTATTTAGATTTATTTTCAGCTGGAAGGTATTTAGATTTCCCTAATGTTTTGTAAGTGAATCACTGCAAAGATATTCAGGTACCCCTGTTCCTGAATGGTACATTCAGTGGGGAGCAGCCTCTGCACAAGCTGGTTGACAGTATGGCTGTAGCACAAGAGTAAATATGAAAGAGGGGAGGAAAGGGCCACAGAAGCCTGGTCCATGCAAGCTCACAATCCCTGACTTAGAAAGTCCCAGAGACCAAAATTGTTGGGGCTTGTTGTTCTTAGGAGATGTTGCTTCTCGTTTGCCCTCTTCATCTCCTTAGTTCTGCTGATGGCAAGTGCTGGGTCTCAGGTGTTGGACTGCTGGGCACCTGAATTTTCATTTGGTTATCTGGGAACATAATGGCACCTTTTGCACCAGCTGCTGGTCAGCATGGAGCAGAGGAAGGGGAGAGCTGTTTGCCTGCAGGAACCTGTGTAAATAGAACAGCTTCTGTGCTAGAATTCCCGCTCTGTGAGGCGGTTTGACTCCTGTCAACTCGAAATTTCTGGTAATAATTTACCATGCCTTCTTCTTCTTCCTTCCAGGTGTCATATCCAGCGATGGGTTTTGCAGATACTTGATGTCAGATGAAAATGCCCCAGTTTTCTTAGACCGTTTGGAATTATATCAAGAAATGGACCATCCTCTGGCTCATTATTTCATCAGTTCCTCTCACAATACGTATTTAACAGGCAGGCAGTTTGGTGGCAAGTCTTCAGTGGAGATGTACAGACAAGTGCTTTTGGCTGGATGCAGGTTGGAAGCGGGAGATAATAAATATTTGTGAATCTAATACCACAAAAATAGTGCATAGTGTACCTTGGTGTTGACATATTGTACAACTGAATGTATAAATATGTTAGTGTGGCAAATGAGAACACGTGTTTGTTTAAGAATTAAACAATTCTTTTTCTCGTGAAAGTAATTCCAGGCAGAGGAATATAGAAATTGATATCAGGAGAGAGTTTGTGAGAAAACAAAACAGAAATTTTTAACAGAAGTTTGATCTCAAAATGACGGCTGAAGAATTTCAGAGGGTTTTCTGCTTTATAATTATGAAATGATGCACTAATGAGAATCAGGAAATTGATGATTTCCAGCTTAATTTCTTGACTTTCTAGAATGAGAATAAGAAGAGTGGCTCAGTGCTAAAGACATTATTGTCCAGATGAGAATATATTGACTCACACATGCCATATTTAAGGCAGTATATCCAAAGTTAGAGAAGTGTGAAATAACACATGTACAGCTTAGAAAGAGTTGTGCAATGTCTAAAAATGATTTGCAAATTACTTCTCTGACCATCACTGCTAACACACGCCCCAGGTAGCTCACCTGTAATAAAACACTAAGTTTATTTTTCTTGGATCTTTAGGTGTGTCGAGCTGGACTGTTGGGATGGCAAAGGGGAAGACCAAGAACCAATAATAACCCATGGAAAAGCAATGTGCACAGACATCCTTTTCAAGGTAAATGCCTGGCCTCTACACCTGGCAGCAAACCCCAGGAGAAGCCCTGGACAAGGATCCAAGCAGGGCATCCTCCCCTCCTCAGCACTGGAATGCTGCTCCTGTGTGACGGACTGACATGGGCAGGATTTCTGGCCCAGAATTTGGGGCCCATTTCTGACTCGACATCTCCCATCCCTGTGCTCCACCTGCCTTTCCACAGAAACTGCAGGGAGCAGGCTTGCTGCATTTGCCCCTCTTCTTCACATCCTGGGGCTCTTGGCACCACAGAATAAATATTTTTTGTTGTCTGAGGACTTCCTTAGCTCTGGAAAAAGCCTGAGGATGCAGGAGTTTCTCTGGGAGCAGGAATTCTTCCTGGTGAGAGGTGATAGCAGCAGACCCACTGGTGACTGTGGGTGAAGGTGCCATCCTGCTGCAGGTGCAGGGAGCTTGTTGGGGGGGCATCAAGAGCACAGGCGTTTTTTTCTCCTTCTCTCTTCATTTGCACCTTTAAGACAGCCCTGTTTTTCTCAGGGTGGGGTGGATAATTTTTTAAAAAATCCCTTTTGTTTTATGTTTTTAATTTGATCCTTTCTAACTTGTATCCTGTTGTTGCTTTTTTAATAGGATGTAATTCAAGCCATTAAGGAAACAGCATTTGTTACATCAGAGTACCCTGTCATTCTTTCATTTGAAAATCACTGCAGGTATGTAGTGCCCATTTTTAATTTTTGAATTGTGCGTTGTCTCAGAGAGATTATATAGTTTAAAATACTGTGATAAAAATAATAACAGGATGATAAAAATGCTAAATACGATTCTTGAAAACTGTGGGTGGGTATGCAGGCATACTGAATGTCACTTAACGTACTGTTAATGTGCTAATCAATCTTTATGTAGCTTAATAACGACAATATTTTTATCTGTGATAAAGCTGGGAAATGTATTTGGATGTTCCATTAGCTGTGTGAGATTCAGTTATTCCATTTTTTGGTCTTGTTGACTTCATCTATGTCAAATAATAGACTTTTATTGACAGTATAATTACAGAAAAGTGATACTTCTCAGTTGAAACAAAGTGGGCAGTATATAATTTGGGATGTCTGCATTACTTAGTATTATTCTTTTCTGCTGAGTGATAGTGATTTCCTTTTTATATTTAAAAATTAACTGACATAATCTTTTCCAGCAAATATCAACAGTACAAGATGTCAAAATACTGTGAAGATCTTTTTGGAGATCTCCTGTTGAAGCAGCCTCTAGAAACACATCCAGTATGTTCCATTTTGCCAGTCTCTCTGTTTTTTGTATTAGTTTTATTTAAAAGAGATGATAAACAGAGATCGTATCACCTTTAGTGCTTTCACTGCCAGTCCTGTGCTTTCAGAAATGACTAGTGGGTTTGGGTGGCTGTGCTTTTTGGGTGAAAACTTGTCTTTATCTGATTTGTTTAATCTCTTCTGTACAGGGCTCTGGCAAGCAGCCTGGGGAAATCTCCCCCCTTGATGTGTGACGTAATATCAGCACCTACATAAAATACACCACATACATTGTCTTTGCAGGTCATACCTCACTCTGAGAGTGCCAGTCACTTCGTTAAAAACCAATTAATTATAACAATTAATTATAAGCTGCATGGTCTCAGCTGAAGAAACCTCTTCTTTCAGCTACACATTGCATGTTCCATGCTCCGGGTCAGGTCCTGCAGTCTAGGTGGCCCCAGTACTGCATGGAGAATTAAATGCAGCACCAAGGGTTTCCTGCAGTCTCATTTGGACGATGGAGTGCGCTGTAATCCTCATGCACATCCCTCTCCTGCATGGCAGGAGATCCCAGCAGACGCTCCTTCCCGAACACAGCATTTGAGACTGAACAGCTTGTTCCAGCAGCTCTTGCCACTCCTCCTGCAGACCTTCCCAGCTCCTCACAGCGAGCCCACTGTGTGCCAGCATCACCCCAAGCCTGCAGTGCTCTGTGCTGCTGAGGGGCACTGCACCACGGAGGGCTCTGCCTTACCTTTCAAGGCAAGGGGAGCTCCTGGCATTAGCATCCCTAGAGCTTTGCTTTTCCTGGCTGTCCCTGCATGTTGAAGGGCACAGGAGGCGTGGTGAATGTCAGGTGTTTGCCCTGAGAAGTGCATCCCAAAGAGCTAAATCTGCAGTGTCCCCCCGTGACGTTCGTAGCGCGCTGCCACATCCCTCACAGAAAGCCTAGAACAGAGCTGGCCAAAGGCTGCCATGCCTCTACCTCAGGGCCCAGTATTTAGCATCAGCTGCCTGTGCTCTGTAGCTTCTGCGTTTGGTATCCTTTCCTGCTCGTGGGTGAATTCAGCTCCCAGCTGCTCTCAAAGCACTCAGAGCTGCAGAGATGGCAGCAGGAGCTTGCGACGCATCCTTTGCAAGTGCTTGCACCCCGATCACCCGGGCTAGTGGCTGGGGGAGGCAGGCTTGGGAGAGACATGGCACTTGGCTGAAGCTGAGTTGGTTTTAAGCAAAAGCAAATATTTGTCCAAACGGGCATCCAAGCCTGGCCTTGTCCGGGAGTGCAGCCTGGCATAAATGAGCTCTGCGGCACTGACACCTAGTGGAGTCACAGCCCCAGAGCTGCCGGGAGCAAATGTGTTCATCCAGCATGCTGAAACTGCCTGCCTGAGCCAGCCTGCTGGGTGTGGAGAGCCCTTACCCTCCACCCATTCTCCTGACGTTGGGTTGATACGGTTTTTCTTGGTTTGTTGGGTTTTAAGAATTTTTTTTCTGGGTTGTTATTTGTCACCTCCGCTGCTTTTATTTGGTTTCAGTTCGTGGTGCTTCTGTTTGTTCACCTGGAGTGCTGCTTCTCTCTAGCTCAGATTTGGGTTAAGAATAAGAATATCTGAATAGCTCTTCTAAGAATTGTCACTATTTATGGAAATGCCTTCTGCTCCTGTATCATTTAGGCTTCACTGAAAACCCCAGTCTGTTATGGGGCTAAGAATGCCAAGTTTGGGTTCAGTCTCTGTATGGGCCATTCACTTGAGTGTTGGACTCGATGATCCTCATGGGTCCCTTCCAACTCAGAATATTCTCCGATTATATCAGCAACTCCCTGAATAATATTCTTAGCAAACCTGAGGTGGAGAGGGTGCTAATTACCTTACCCAAATCTCTTTCTTAGCCTCAATGGTGTGATGGGGGTTAAACCTGAGGATTTCATACTTTTTCTCTTTCCTGAATAATATTTTTTCTCCTTCCCCAAACTGGAACAAACCTTTTATTAATACATCCTTGTGTGTGCATATGAAACTTCCCCTTTGCCTTTTGACAAGTACTGAATTAGTGACCCTACTGGCAAAACCAGTCCCCATGACTTAGCTGAGGGCTGGGTAGTTTTCCATTCCCCCCGTGCCACTCCATTTCCACTCTCCAAGTGTGTGTGGGCTGCCTCACTCAGGTTACTGCAGCTCGAGGGGACCATAAAAGGTGACTTATTTAGAGATGAAATGATAAGGGGCTGAGCTGTCCTTGGGCTGTGTGAACCGCAGGGAGGGAGAGAGGGAGGGAAAGCAGGAATTCCTCTCTCCTGGAGGTGCAGGTCACATCGATGCCCCCTGCTAGGCAGGAGAGACAGGAAAATGTTCAGAGCAGTGCAGCTGAGGGTGGCACAGGCTGGAGACCTGAGTGCTGGCTTCATCCAGCAGCTTTATCCGAGCACAGCTTCCCCCTGGGACAGGGGAGAAGCAGAGCAAAGTGTGTGACTGCAGTCACAACCTGCTGGGGTCGTGCCTGAGGTGGCACTGCTTGTTCACTGCCCCTCGGTACTGCTGTGCTAAAATCCAAATCCCAAACAGGGATACAGAGAGGCCAAATAGCTGCTGTAAGTATTAAACATTTTCTCTGAATTGTTTTACAGCTTGAACAAGGTAAAGCCTTACCATCTCCTAATGACCTCAAAAGAAAGATTCTCATAAAGAATAAAAGGCTGAAACCTGAGGTAGAAAAGAGTAAGTAACGTTTGCCAAATATTAAATAAAGAAAAGTCCAGATCGCTACAAACACTTTGTTACCAAATTTTCCACATTGTTTTTACTTTAGTGTTGGAAGAATATGAATTATATGTAAATAGCATCTGGTTTGCCCTTGTGTTTCATGTGAGTGCCAGTCTAGGCCTTGATATCAGCATGCTGCACAGGCACAGACAGACCCAGAAATGTAATCCTGGGACTTTTATCAGACTGCTGGTTGAGCTAAAATATAAGGCAGATAGAATCTCTCGTAAATTCTGCCGACACCAGTCTGTTTGCATTGCTGTGTCTTTCCAGGATAAGCATGAAATGAAATGGAATTTCAAATTGCTCTTCTTGCTGTTGTTGCCAGTTCTGATATTTATCTTCTTTCGGTAACAATGGTGTTGCTATATTAGTTTCCAGTGCGGCTGTAATGATAAACCCTGGTCCTTCTCCATTCAGAGATAAGCACCCAGACCTTGCACTGGCTTCAGTCATACATGGCTGTGCTCCTCCTGTCTAACTGAAATGCACATGGAAACAATCACACTCCAAGCACTTGGCCTCCATTTGCATGGATGAAACCCTGAAGAGACAGGTGTCTGTTTATTCTGCGAGGAATTAATATGCTTGCTCCAAAGACCTTTGAAGTCTGTGGAAATTTAGGAGGCATTTCTTCACAGCAAGGGTGCTTAGGCATTGGAATGGGCTGCCCAGGGAGGTGATGGAGTCACTGTCCCTGGAGGTGTTTAAGGGAAGACTGGATGTGGCACTCAACCATTCTGGTTGACAAAGGTGATGGTTCAATCAGAGGAGAGGCCTTTTCCAACCTAATTGGTTCTGTGCTTCTGTGAAATATTTTCCTCAACTTCAGTGAACTTTGAGCACAGCCCTTACTGACCACTTTCCAGATCTTACTATAGTCTGTGTTTATTAATGCTACTTACACTGTAAAATTTTATTACCAACCGAAAAGTGAGAAGTCAGCTACTTCGTTAAATAGATCTGAGGATCAGGGAATTATTGGTGATGGCTCTCTTTGGTATTTCTTTGTGCTACAAACTGTTCATGTCACGACTAATTTAATTTTATTTTTCATGTTAACAGAACAGCTTGATGCTCTGAAAAAGATGATGGAGGCTGGGGAAACGGCTGCTCCTGTAAATATCCTGGAGGATGATAACGAAGAGGAAATAGAAAGTGGTGAGGATTTCCTGGAGAAGGGCTCTCAGACATGGCCTGTGGTAGATCAGAAGGCTGTGGTCCGTGGCAGCAGCAGCAGGGTCTGGGCTCAGTGCAGGACCATTTGTACAGACTCCAGCCTTGCCATCTCATCCCATGGAATTTTAACTTCCATTACTGTTCAGAATTTACATCAGAGCACCAACCAAGTCAGATTTTCATTCCGTCTGTGGGAGAGAGACTAAGAAGGTGTGATCTTTGCTTTGAAAACACGTATGGTCACTGTGTTTAACACTTGTGTCAGCATCAGAGGGGATTATTGCATTAGACTTCATAAGGACAAAACGAGGGGTGGGATTTCTCTTGCCAAACCTCAGTCATCTCCAGGGTAAATGTCCAGCTCTGAGCCAGTGATGTGGCCAGCAGAGGAACGTACACATATGTAGGGTGGGATCCACCCCGTCTGTTTGAAATGTCCACCTTTGGAGGGTGTAAATCACACCCTGCCTGCAGGTGTCTGCATCAAAGGACTGGCCTGTGACCTGTGTCATAGTGAATGTCCCTGCTTTAACCTACCACCTGCTCCTCTCATATATTTTACTTTTTTTCCCCCTTTACTTTTTAGCTTCGAGTACTGTAGGTTCTAATGGAAAATCACCTTAAAAGCAACTGAGAACAATTCCCTGTAGTGGGAGCATGCAAGGAGTCTGACAATGCACTCAAGAAGCCTGGCCACTGGCATCTTCTTAGATCTTTATTAAAAGAACTCTGTCATCAGCTCTCATTATTTCCCAAGGCTATTGGGTTTTGGTTTTTATACCTTTGCTAAGCAAAATACTGATTGCTTCAAAAATACAGCAAATAAAATTTCTCTTACTAACCCTCTCAGGCTTTAGCTGTAATTTACTGCACTTGGAAACAGTTAACTAACTCTTAGAAATCTAATACCCTGGTTTTTATTCCTGTTTTTAAAAAATGCCAAACCCAAACCTGAGAATTCAGCTGTCACTTGTTTCATGCCCTGAAAGGAAAACAGCAGTTGCTGTGATTTTTGCACTGACCCTTTTTGTTTTCTGTGCAGCTGACCAGGAAGAAGAAGCTCATCCTGAGTACAAATTTGGAAGTGACCTTACTGTAGACGATTACAGTCAAAAAGAAGCTGTTGCCATCAGTGTCAAAAAGGTGGGATTACTTCTTTCCTATATATTTGTATGAAAACTTTCCATGGAGGTTGTTGCAAAAGGCACTCTGCTTTGTGCAAACATCAGAGCACTCGTCAGAAGATTCAAACCTGACGTCTCCACCAGGTGTCCCTTACCTTTCGGTTCATGAGAACCCAGGGCTTTGTAGCCAAAAATACTCTCCCCTTGTTCAGGTAGGGTATATTCATTGAGGAAACAGAATCAGTATGTAGGGAGCAGTATACAAAGTGGAGGATTTAATCAGAAGCACTAATTAAAGACAGCAAACGGGTCCCTGCTCCAGGCTCTGATATTTTACTTTGCATCCCAGGTGTAGAATCCAAATAAATAAGAGGTGGAACATCAACTTCCTTGCTCAGCTGTATTTTTGCAGGCCTGTGTTCTGTGTCTTCACTGCAGGGCTTTCCTGCACCATTTTTCATGGTTAACCCTTAGGGTTGGTTCTCTCTTCCACTGACAGCAATGAAGCCAAACAGGACAATAATTCCCAGCGGGGTGGTGTGGCAGGGGGGCTCTATCAGGCAGACAGGGAGAAAGTTCTCTGTATTCCACTCATACCTGACAATTACAGTTCATCAGTCTGTGCTCAGTAACCTGCATATTAGTTGATGGTAATTGGATACAGAATATTGGAATTCAGAACTCAGCTGCTCTGGCACTGAAGGCGTTGGGCTGAGGTACCTTCTCAGATCATGTTCCTCTGTCACTCAAGTATTTTGGCCAGTTCTTCCCTCCTGCTTGGTTTCCTTTGGATCTTTCTCCAGGCAGAAGCACAGGTGTGGAAAATAGCAGCATGTCTGTAGCAGAGACACTAGACCTGCCTTCTGTGCATCTCTTCAAGTCAACAACTTGGCTTCTTCAGGACTTTTATGGATCCTCCCACTGAAATATCATTTCACTTCTTTGCTTTAGGGCGGTTTCATTTAAGACAGCTGGTCCTTAGCTACCTGAATGTTTTGGGGTATTTTGGTTGGATGGGGGTTTTTTTGTTGTTGTTTTTTTGAGGATTGTTCTGTTTCCAGATTAGAGGCTCATCCTCAGCACATGTCCTTGGGTAACTTTTCTGCTTCTTTGCTGATCAGTGACCTGATCTTTATTCTGTAGGAATGTAAATTCAGTGCCAAGACAATGTTTATCTGAGATTCTCAGTACTGGTAGCTTTTAATTGAAGGCAGACGCCAGACTGCTCTATTGCAAATAACATCCTGAGACAGGCCTTCTCCAATGTGGACATTTCAAGCACAGTTTATGGCACTCTTAACCCTCAGTTTTCAGAGCCTGGCAGTTTACACATCCAGGTCAGATGATCTTTATTGTGGTGGCTTTATCTGGGTGTGTTATTCTTTCATTCTTCTCTGAAGTTTCCTGTCCCCAGCATCTGGTGATAGCTCTGCTTTAGGCTTAACTGTCTGGCATCCTTCATCGTATTCCCATGGCTGAATTTCAGCTCTTGTGTACCCACATTTTTGAAAGTGTACGGGACAGATGAGCCACAGAGGAAGGTGGAAAAGGGTTTACTTTTTGCTAAATGCATTAATTTTTGGAGGACTTTTTCCTCCTTACTGTGAGTGTTTTCTATTGTTTTTTCCTCAGGTAATGTATATATATTTTTTTTCCCTTAGGCTGTTGAAGATTCTGAGCAAGAAAACAATAAAAAGGTGACACAGGATGTAACGTAGTTTATTTTATTGCTTTATATATAACATACATATTACTTACCATGCATTCTCAGTGGTTTAACAATTTTATGCTCAGTTTCACCGCACCTGTTTTTGAAAGTGACACTACCTCCTTTTGTCCTCTAGAGCTTCTTCTGCTATAGTTTTCTACTGGGGTCAGGGCTGTCAGAAAATCTGGGGACAGACAGGAGTGCATGACCTTTGCCTGCTTAGAAGTATCTGATCTCAGTCTCCAATGTCATGCACTGGGAAACCAGTTCTCAGAATGGTGTTGAGATATATCATCCCTGCTTTGTTTTTTTCCTCTGCCCTTACCTTGACTGCACTTTGTTTTCCTCTCTCTTTTTCTTCCTTTTGCTTTCCCTTGGGACTTCTGCATTTATCTTCTCCCAGGAATCCCTTCTGTAAGACTCTTCCCACCTCTTTCCACTCTCCTCCTCCTCTTCTCTCATTCAAGCTCCTCCTGTTCATAACCACACTTTGTTTCAGTCTGTGTTGTTTTCTAAGTGGGTTCTGCTTCTTTTCTTGAGGGGTAAGGTGGAGGGGGAGGTGTAAATAAGATGGAGATCAGCTTTCCCCCCTTGTCTTCTCTATCCCCTAAAAGGCTCGTGTGCTGTTGTAAACCATTCCTTTGTTTCTGCAGACTTTGAGAAACATTCCATCCTTACCCTTTTCTTAACTCACAGTTTTAAAGTTGTGAACAGTGCGGAGTATAGCCCTACTCTAAAAACTAAGGCTCTGCCAGGGAATAAGATAAATTCAGGGGCTAGTACATTCTCTTGGGACACTGTCTTTGAGCCAAGGTGTCACTGACACAGTCGTAGAGCTGTTCCTGCCTGGGCACGGAGGCATCATAATCCCTTAGGCTCCCTTTGCCCTGTGGTTCCTTCAGCTGGAGGTGTGGATGGACCAAGGCAGGCAAATAGGATTAGCTGTTCTGAGCAGTCAACAGGAGGCACTTGAAAGAACCCTGGGTTTTAGAAGATGGGTGGTCAGTTCTCCCTGAGTTAATGGCCTTTCAAATGTTAAGACACTGAAAAGAACTGGTTTCATTGAGTAAATTTTGCCTGAATTTGACCTAAGCTGTATTAACAGCTATTTAACTAGTAGCAAAAAAAAAACCAAAAACAAAACAAAAACAAAAAAAAAAAAAACAAAAAAAAAAACAAAAAGAAAAAAAGAAAAAGGCTATTTTCTGTTAACACACGNTTCTGCTAACACACGGATGTGCTGCTTGGGTTATTTTGGGATCAGATCTGTGAACCCTCAATATGCACATTTCTGGAAAGCAGTTGGGTTGAGTGCTGATGATCAACATTAAAACATGGTGTCAGCTTGATTTCACGGGCTGCTGGAAATTTAATTCAGTCTAAACTGCACGTACAACAATGTGTACCTGCACTCATTCTGCTAACTCATGCAATTCTGTGTAATTCTATGCAGGCAGAAAGATTGTGTTCCTTGTGACTATCATCATCTCATAGCAAGGCAACAAATGGTTCCACTTCACACGGTTTCCATTCTTTGAGATGTGTCTGCACTCCCTGGCAGGCAGAGGTGCTGGCAAGTGGGTTCACTTTTCCCTTACTCTTCCCTCTCAGGGAGTAAAGGAGTTGCAGTAAAGTAGGTTCTGTGAGCTGCATTTTCCTCCAAGCCCAGAAAGGGCTTGGTGGTGTTTTCTCTTCTATTTCCTGAGTCAGTGGTGAGGGAGAACTTCTGACAAACACGAGCCGCAGTCTGAAAATTAAAAGCAGCACTGTGAGAATGTTTGAATACACTTCATACTTCCCAGCAGAAGGTCTCTGTCAGCCTACAGTCAGAGTTTCTGGTCACTGGTTCACTGGTAGGAGAACAACCAAAAATGTGTGTGTGGGAAAAACATGATGAATTTGCAGAGATTGCTTATTTTGACAGAGATTTTTTTTCTTTTTTTTTTTTATTTCAGTGAAAAGAATGTGTTTCAAACTGGTTTAGGGAAAGGTAGATAGTGGAGAGGTAGAGCCAATTAAGAAGTGCTTCCTGATGTGGGTTTCTAGCAGATGAAATAGGTGTGGAAAACTCTAAGTTCTGTCATAAATAAAGTGTATGTTTATCTAGGTGATGGATTCAGGTTTTTATCAGTTGAAGTGGATAAGAATTTGAACTTGGTACTGTGTCTCTTGTTGGTCTTGTGACATCTGTTTGTCCAGTGAAGGCTGTGGCTCCTTCATTTTGGTTTTCTTCTGTTAGTAAAGATTAATAGTGGAACCTGTTTGTGTTTTGATGTTGAGGAGGTTCTGCTGAGGGCCAGCTATACACAGTTTCTGTCAGAAAATGCATATTAAATCATAGTTTTTGGAATTTATTTGACAAAGATGGATCATTATCTTCCAGCATTGTTCGTGCTGTTGGAATATTTACCTTTTATCCCAGTGTTATCCTACTAACTTCATGTAATATTTACCTGCTGCTTAGGAGCTTTTCTATCATCAGCCCTCTTGCATGCATCCTGTAACATTGAGATTCTTATGTCAGCAAGAAAATAAATTTTAACTTGTGACACTAAACTTTCACTTTTCTTGTATTAATTGGCACTGTCTTTAACCTTCTGCAGATTTGGCTCTAATTTTGTCCCACCTTTGAAAATCCCAACAGCAGTGTTTACACACAGAAATGGTGATTGTTCTTTTTAATGTGTTTTCAGGGTTTAGTAACTGTGGAAGATGAACAAGCATGGATGGCATCTTACAAATATGTAGGTGCCACAACCAATATACATCCATATTTATCAACAATGGTCAACTATGCTCAACCTGTAAAATTTCAAGGTTTCGATGTAGCAGAAGGTAACATAAAAGGTTGAATGAAATACAAGTATTTGCTTAACCTAGGCAGGTTTTTTTTTAATCTCTCCATTTCCTGAATTTAGAAATAAAGGTATAAAATTTTTATAGTTTAATGGCCATCATCAGTATGTTTGTAGGCCTGTTTCCTTGAATGTGAAGTTAACATGTTATTCCATTAGTCATCCACATGGAGTCACTATATTACTGGGAGAATATGAAGCTGTTGAGGTTGGTTTTATTCCCTGGGCCTTTCCAGCTGAAATACTTTTCTTTAAGTTCATCTCTCTCTCTACAGTAAGGTGAGCATGACTGTCACAGTGGTCAGCAGTGAGCTGATACTGCACACCAGACAATTTATCATGCTGGTTTGCCTTATCTACCACACAATGCAGGCCCTGAATAACAATATAGTCCTAAACCAAAAATGGAAATTTTGTTGATTTCCCAAGGAGTGAAACAGAAAAGTGAGTCAGGAATAGAATTCTCTGACGTTTCTCATATCGCTGTAATTTGAGTCGATGAAATTTCTCATCACTGTCATTTGATTCTATGAGTAATAGATAACGGGGAAAGAGACCAAAAATTGCTGTGTCCTGCTGTTATAGTGCATGATTTTGAGTTGTGATTCGTCATTACAGAAGTGTTTTAAAATGTCTTGTCTTTTCTTTCCAGAACGTAATATTCACCATAACATGTCCTCTTTCAATGAGTCAGTCGGCCTAGGGTATTTGAAGACTCATGCCATTGAGTTTGTGAAGTATCCTTTCACCTCCTCATCCCAATTTTGTACCAGTCCTAAATTCGACCAGTGCACCTTGCTAGATTTAGTGTTGCGTGTCTGCAAAGGAAAAGGGGAAGTACCTCACGGAAGGAGAAATAGGAGATTAACCTAAGTGTGTTTTGATGTTGAAATACTGAAGATACCAGGACACGACTCGACATTTCTATGATGTTTTTCTTTCATTTTCCTTGATGAATTCTCTAGTTACAATAAACGACAAATGAGTCGGATATACCCAAAGGGAGGCCGTGTGGATTCCAGTAATTACATGCCTCAAATTTTCTGGAACGCTGGCTGCCAGATGGTCTCACTGAACTATCAGACCCCAGGTAGGCAGCAACGACCAGTGAACCTCAATCCTAAAGAATGGCTTGGGCAGTAACTCTCAAACAGATGCCATGGATTTGCTTCTGGCATTTTTTGAGGGAACAGACATATGGCTAAATAATACAGCGGGGTGGAATTACAGAAGCGTAAGACAAGGAGCAATAAAAAAAAAAAAAAAAAGGGGGAAAATTCAGTCCCCTTTTATGGAAAAATAATGGAGCACTGCATCTTCTCACAGAAATGTTTTTATTAATAAAATTGTTAATTACAGGGAAATTAGTGCTTTCACAAAACACAGCTCTGGCACGATTGGGTGCATGTCTGCAAAGCAAAGATGGAGTGCACAGATGAAGATGGTAAAAAGTAATGACTGTGTGACAAGTGCATTTCTAGACCAGTTATTGTGAAGTGTCAGGAGTCATGTGCTCAGCAGCAGAGGCTGGGAGCTGAGATCCCAGCTGAGAGAACGATGCCAGGGAATGGAAATGCCTCTCCACAGGGTGATCTGAGAGGAGATGCATTGTTCCTGTTCAGTGAAGGTGTGAGTACTGCAGGGCAGGCTTTTTGTTGTTTTGATTGGGTTTTTTTCATTTGTCTAGGAATGTCTTCCGTCATCTGTACAACAGACCAGTTTTCCATTATTGCCTTTTTGTGGCTGTGGCAGCACTCTTGTTCTTGCTTCCCCCTCCCTGAATGGTGTCTTTGGTAGTGCAGACACTTCTCATGGTCATCCCCTGAGTTCTGTCCTGCAGAGCTGTGCCCCAGCTGAGGAAGCTGCAGAAGGGATACACTGGGATTGCAGAGCACTGCCCTGGACATGGCAGGGAGGCTGGAGCACAAATGCCAGCCTCACTCTGCTCCCAGCACTGCCTCTGCCCACTGCATGTCGGTCCCAACGCCTTCCCATTGCAAATTAAGAGAAGTAATTGTCAAAGTGGAAGTGAGCAACTTTCACTCCTGTGATCCAGCTGTGCTGTCAAGATGAAGATGATTGAGGAAATAGAAGTTACAGCTGCCCAGTAACTCCAGTAATAACTTGTATGAGCACATGACAATCTTGTATTTTGTGTATCAGCACCAACAGAATAGATTTTGTTCCCTTTGAAGGTTGGGCTAGAGAAATGCCTGTTTTGTTGCTAAAACAGGAGATTATATTCTCGTGTAAGTAGAAACCTGCAGGAAAACATTTCATTTTTTACAAACTTCTGGAGAGGGTTGGATGAGAGGGAGGCTGTTACATGTTGATGGCATGTCTTCCCATACAAGTGCTATAACAGGGCACTCACTGAAACTCACACACTTTTAAATGTTGAAACTAAGCAATGCTGCTGTGATCTTTGTGGTTTCTTTGTATGATATTTTATTCAACTAAGCCACAGAAAACCAGTGGGGATATGCACCTCTACAGACAGCCTCATCAGAGGCAGTTGTCATTGGGACAGAATGCATTCTTCAATCTCCTCTAGTGTATTTTTCATCCTGAGCTTATTTGCACTGTTAAAGCTCCTGTATCCCTCAGTTATTCCAAATGATCTGCAGAAATAGAGGCATCTGTACTGTAGATACCAAAAGTGATGGAAATCCCATCCCAGGCATTTAACATGTCCACAGTTGGTACTTCCCTGCCTGCCAAGTGTGTTTGAATTCAGGGAAGGACACTTTCCTAAGAACAGCATGGACTTGGTAAAGCTGTTACTCCTGTGAAAAAATAGGAAGTTTTCCTGTTGCTTCCTTTTATTTCTTAGATGTGAGTTTTCTATGCATTAAATTATATTTTTATTTAAACTTATTCTTCTGGAAAAAACGGTCTTATTTTCTGATCTAGTTCAGGATCTGCATTATTCAGCAGGAAAGTGAGTAAATTTTCTCTCTTGGCAGATTTGGCAATGCAGTTGAATCAAGGAAAATTTGAGTACAATGGATCGTGCGGGTGAGTGATATGATTTAAACTGTTGTCACTGTGTGTCAGAGTCCTTTATTACAGTTTAAATAAAATTTTGTCACCGTTAATTATGTGTAACAAAAGGAAAATGGGATGCTATGTGAGGAGTAGAAATTAGCAGAGTTCAGGGAGAGTTATCCCCCATAAGGAGGTATTCTAATGACTATGCTTTTAATTATGGCCAGTTTTTAAATGAGATCCAAGAGGCTTTGTGTTCACATTAGGAAGACCTTGAATACTGTACACAGTTATTTAAATACATCTCCACCTTCTGTTCTGTGCCTTTCTTTGAAGATATGCCTCAGAAAGGAGATTCATTGCACAGTTCACAGAATTGCCAAATTTACCTGGACAAGTGGAACCTGAATACATAGGGAGCAGTTTTGAGTCTGTGTACTCTTAACTGGAGCACCAATTTCACAGAGAATACTGGAGTGTTTCATCCAAGTTCTTGCTCGTGATTTTTGCATGACAAAGGATGGTCAAGTGATGCTGATAGGTTTTTCTCACATGTTGAGCACAGACCTTAACAGGCTGGCCTGATCATTAGCACGAGGAGAAAAGGAGAGGTTTAATGAATCAAAGGAAATGACAGTCCAGAAATACATTAGAATCTGCCAACTCTTCCTGGGAAGGAACTGTGAGGATGTTCTCAGAGGAAAATGAATATATTCTAAAAAAAAATTTATATTTATTATATGAATTTAATTTTTATTTATTATATTAATTTACCAAGCCTTGCTCTGTTAAATTAATAGCTGGCTTGTCAGTTCTGAGTGGTTTGTGAGTTCCCATGTGAAACCATCCTGAGAGTGAAGGTTTGTTAACACAACAACCTATTGCTGGGTGAGCAAACAACTGCACCTGCAATGAACAAGAAATCTGTTTCAAGGGAAACAGTGAACAAAATATGTAAATAACCAAGAATAGAAAGATTTGATAGACAAATAAAATACCTTTTACTAACCAGTAGAGTAAGTGGCAAGAAAACTACTGACCAATTGGAGTTACACATGAGGTGTGTAAGAACTGTATAAAAATAAGTTGTGTGAAATAAAGAATGGGTGTTTTCTTGATTCATATTGAACCCTGAGTGTCCAGTTCCTGATCTTCTCAAGGAACTACTCTTTTACTGCTGCAGATCTTGTTCAGAAAGAAAATCTGAGTAGATGGAGCTTGGTAAAATTCCTCATTTGCAGAATGGGCTCACAGTGCTTGGCCATTCCAGGCACTTTTTATTTATTTATTGCAGTTGCAATAACTGCACATTTATTGCAGTTGTGAGCACTCCAAGAGAGGCTCTTGGTTTTGAGAAAAGTTCAGTCTTTGTCATTTCAATCAAAATAACAAGAATAGAAAAAAAAACCAAAAGCTTTCTTATGGCAGAGATTTGTTCCTTTCTTGTTGGATCCACCAGCTTAATAAGAGTGCCTGCTTACTTTTGCCAAGTTCTCTGAAGGACAGGCAAAAATATCAACTAAATTCCTACATTCTTACATCAGTTCTTTGGTAAAATTGCAGTGGTAATGTGTGGTAATATTTTGTTATGCATTGTAAACGTGGTGGTGTTTTGGTCACAGAAAGGAAATGAAAAACTGGACATTTCCTTCTGTCTGCACTCCTCTTTTCTCAGATTTGCAGCTTTCATGTTGATGAAACAAGATCATGTCAGGATTTTTTTATTTCAGCAGGCTGAAAAGCAGAGGCTAAGGATAGTTGGTTCCCTTCTGCCCCAACCAACTTTAAGTTAACGAAATATTAAGAAATCATTTTCTTAATGGAAGGAAAACATTTTTTAATGGAAGAAAAAGGAGCAATATTACTTTCAAACAGAAACAATGTTATTAGAAAATGGGTGAAAACATTGACATTCTTTCCACTGGGATTTTTCTAGCATTTTTTAATCTCTGAATTCTCTCTAGGCCTTTATAATATTGTATACCAGTGATTCACTAGAGACACTATGGGTGGATAAAAATTAATCTTCTAGCAGCATCATTGGGGTTGCAAAATTAGCAAGATTTTTCTAGTTCCACATTTTCTTCCATCAGTGGAAGACAATGTCTTTAACGTGGATCCTTTCTGCAATGCTCAACTGCCGCTTCATTTTGATGGCAGAATCCTTGAGTTTTGGTGCACCAGAGCACATCTTGGCTTCACTGATAAAAATCCAGTGTGGGGTCCTCAGGGAGGTATTGTAAGTGTTATTGTGGTGGTACCTTTCATGCTGCTGTAATTAACAATCTGTCAGCACTGACATTATCAGTTGTTTCCCTCAAGGTTTCATAAGCACAATGAAAAAATGAGCTTCCAGCTGAAATTTAATGGTTGAGTCTTGAACTCTAAGAAACTGCTTCATTTGGAAAAATAAAATTGAAAAAAACCTCAAAATCCCTCCAAAGCAAATTCTTTGCTTTTCTAAAGTGTTCAAGTGTTAAAACAAATGAGAGCATCTGTCTTATTTTATGGTAACTCCCTGTTGTTTTGAAATGTCCCTGATTATATTGCATTTATTTTTATCTCAAAATCCCAGATTGATTTCCTCTCTCAGTAGCTGATAATTCGAAATGAAAATTAATATTTATCTGTGTTCCAGACAACCATAATATTTTCTTTTACTTCCTCACACTTGTAATTGGAATGAGTCTGTATTTTACAGTGCTGTAAATTGTTCAAGGTAGAACATTCATTTCATATGTATTTAATACCATTTTCATTTCCAATCAAGAATAATTTTCTCTCTTTTTTTTCCCTTGAAATAAGGTATCTACTAAAGCCAGATTTCATGCGACGGCCAGACAGAACATTTGACCCATTCTCTGAAACTCCTGTAGATGGTGTTATTGCTGCAACGTGTTCTGTACAGGTAAAACAGCAACAGCTGGCATCACATCCAGAAGCCCATTTAAAATCCTCAGAAATAGGACATATACAGTAAATGTGCATGGACTAGGTAGATTTCAGCAAATTGTTTCCTTTTTAAGAATTTTAAAATTTTTTTATTGCTGGTTACGGTGCCTTTGTTTACTTGATCTGAGTGGAATATGACAGAATTAGAAATTGTGTTATTACACAGTGTCATATTCTAACAGCCTTTGTGGTCTCTTTGAAAGACATGAGCCCACACAAATGGATAAAGGAGTGAAGTTTGTTCCATGGACAATATGAAATTGCACAACATCAGAGAGCAGGGAGGAATCTGGGCACACATGGACAGGATATTTTCAAAATGAGTAAAGAAAAATGGTTGATGTGAGGCACGCCCTTACTTTGGAGTTATCTACGAGTAACAAAGTCCATAAAACTCCTCTTGTAGTTCTAAAGCATGGTTAGTTCTGGATGGTTTCAAGTTCTGGAAGGAGGCTGACAATTGTAAAACCTCTTTTTGGAGCAAAAGATTTCAGCTGTCATTTAGCATTTTCCATGTGCTGCATTTAAATTTTCCACCATCGCTGGCCAAACGTTCCTCATGCTCATGTTGAGATGTTGAGATGTTGAGCTCAGTTCCATTTGCACCTCTGAAAGAATAAACATGTTTTATTAATGCTGTTTTTCTTAAATGGTAATCAAAGCACAGCCCCTCCAAGAAGGAAGATCAGATAGTTCCTAGGTCATAAATTTTGACAGTTACTTTTCTTTTGTGACTAAAACTAGTATAAAAACCCATACAAATGTTGTAATTAAAGAGCTGAGTGGAGCAAAAGCCAGCAATGATGCCCCTCAGCCATATAACTTTTCAGATCTATTATCCAAAGTGCTCTCTGGAAGGATGTTAGGTCATGGAAACAAAAGGGTTTGGAATGAGCTTCGGTCTGTGAAATCATGTTTCAGTTTTATTCCTCCCTCCTTGATTGTACTAATGAAAACATTAACTGTATTTTCAAGTAGCAGATCATCTTGATGAAATGAAAATTTCCACCTATTGTGGCTAGATTAATCTTGACTTGGAGTGAAATAGCAAGATATATCATAGAAAAAAGTGTTTGTGAACAGAATGCTGGAAGCTGTGGCATTGCAGTGCCAGCTCTGGTGGTTCCATCCAGTGAATGCACCTGTGAGACATTGGCTGGTTGGGATGGCTGACAATTGGTAATACCATAGCACAGTCACTTCACATGGAGGGTATATTTCTAGATCTGATCACAGAAGCTTTTCTAAAGAGGTGCATGAGGGATCTAGGAGGAGCTAAATGTATCTGCCAGCTATACACCATTTTTTCAGAGTGATGTCAGTAAAAAAACTGTTGCAACACACCTCTCGTTAGGGATAGAAAATAAGCAATACAAGATTTCAAAATAATAGTTTATTCTCATCTTCCCCATGGTAAGAGTCATTCAGTGCAACCAAGCTGAAATCTACTTTTCTGATATCTGAGCTCTGCTGAGAAAGTTTCTTCATTTACTGGTTTTGGATTCTCTTTGCTACAGACCCAGGCTGGCCTCGTAGCAGGTCTTTTACAGCACCCACTCTCTTGTTTCATTCATCTTTGTGTCTCTTGAAGTTGTTCCTTCTTTCTCAGGGCTCCTCCAACTTCTCTTCCTCCAGCTTTTCTGACTGGCCAACCCACCCCTTTTCTCCCACTTACCTTAATTAACCACAGCTGTGACCAATTAAGGGCAAGGCTGTGCTTTCTGGTAATTAGCACAGCTGTGACTTCTCAGGGGCAAGGTCACCTGTAATCCCTTCTTGTACACCTACCAAAAAACACCCACTCTTTCCCATATCCTTACTTCCTGCTGCTCTCCCTTGCTCTGTGACTGTGCTGCAGGTGATATCTGGCCAGTTCTTATCAGACAAGAAGATTGGCACCTACGTGGAGGTGGATATGTACGGGCTGCCCACGGACACGATACGCAAGGAGTTCCGCACGCGCATGGTGATGAACAACGGCCTGAACCCCGTTTACAACGAGGAGTCCTTTGTCTTTAGGAAGGTAGGATGTGGCATCTCTGCAAAGCACAGCCCTGTGGTTTGCTTGTGCCCACGAGCTTCCCCGCCCTCCTGAGCCAGCCCTCCCTGCTTCAGCCTGACTGCTCACACGGAGCGCTGCTCCCATGGAAAAGGGTTTGTAGGGCGCCTGTTTACTTCAGTAAACGATGGAAAGCTGAAATCAGCTTTCAAGAGATTGCTTGGTTTTGGTTTGTTTTGGTTTTTTTGTTTATTTTTCTTTTTACTTTTGGTTTGGTTTTATTTTTCTAATGGATAACCTCTGTAGCTATCACATGATTTTTTTTGTTGTTGTTTTTGTTTCCATTTGGCTTTTTCCTCCCCTTTGCTTCCTCCTCCTACTTGGAGGTAGCCACCTCCTCTGTGACCATGCCTGTGTTCAAGGTATGCAGTCTGCTCAGAATGAGCCCCGCTGGTGGACACCATCATTCCCTGGAGATTTCTTCTTCCCTGCCCTGGCAGTGGCTGCTATCTTGCACTGTTCCTTCAGCCTAGAGGGCAGGTGAGATGCTGCATCCAAAGCTAAGGTCAATGTCATTACATGGAAAAGTTGGAAGGGTGCTGTGTTCCTGAGGCGTGTGCCAGCTCCCTCCTTCAGTAGTCCATGTGCATCATGTACCTTTGTCTTTTTTATTTTTCTTTTTTTTAATACCAAAAGAAAAGCAACCCTTTTTTCTTGGCATGGGGGATTTAAAGAGAGAGACCATTTTTCCATGTTCAGTTTTTATCTCTCAGTCTTTATATATATATGATACACATATATATATATTTATTTATTTATTTATTTTATTTTTCTTCCGTTGCCTGGAGTTTCATCCAGACTCCATGTGTTACAGTGCTGTCTTTGTTAGATAACATCTGTTTTGCTTACACCTGTTTTGTTGTCATGCAAAAATTGTTGCTCTTTTATTCCAAAGTTCAGACTTCTATTCCAAATTTCAGACTTTGCCGACTGGTGATAACTCTTCACACTTGGGTATATTACACACCTAATCGGCTTTCCTAACAGCATAGCCAGTTTTTAATAGAAATTTAGTTGATGCAAGAGTTTTTTCCTGAACTCATATTCTGGACTGAATGTGAGTGCTTTTCTCTGTGTGAGAGGAGGCACAGGGAAAATGCTTGTGCCCAAGCAATTCTGCTGCCCATGGCTTGCTGGCCGTATGAGCAGCATCTGCTGCTGTCTGATTCCTTACATCCAAAGGGCCATCAATTCCAGGGGGCACCCCTGTGCCACCTGCGTGTTGGGACATGGGTGCAGAGGCTGAGGCCAGTATTTCTCATCACTACTCTTCAGTGAGCAATCCCACGGTCGCACGTTCTCTTGAGCTCTTGGGTCGGCCAAGAGATTATTTTTCTTTACCTCAGGCCCTCATCATAGCTTAGCAATGTAATCAACATACCCTGAGGATCAAGCAGGTGAGTGGCAGGAGCACAGCAGGAAGGATTCCTCTGGCTGGAGATACTGAATGCAGGGGATGCACAGGGCCAAAACATCATGAGGGGGTGGAAGTGCCCACCAGGATACCCCAGAACAAATTAATGGAGAGGGAACAATCAGCTGCTGCTCCCTGGAAAATCTATGTCAAAGACCATCATGTAATGGAGGATGTGCTGATCCGTGACCTGTAGGGGAGAGATCTTACCTGCCCTGTGTGGGTTGCAGTGTTCTCCTCAGGCTGATGCTTAACCCTACGCAGTTGTTCTCAGGTACCGTGTTTGATTGTTCTTCTGTCACGTTTTCTCGTTTTTCTTTTAATTAAAATAAAGTTTCAGTCATCCTAACCTGGGTTCTGTGTTGTCCCTCTGTTGTGTAAAGGGAGGAGGGAGTAAGTGCTGGTGGTGACCTGTGCTGGGGGTGCTAAGCTGTTGTTGAGTAGAGCAGGATATCCATGAGCTGCTCACTTGGGCTCAGAGACTCAGAGCAGCCTTTATTTTGTGCCCCACAAGACTGAAAATGGAAGTGGCAGGTTGAAAATCTAAGGGAGAAGGCAGACACGATTTACTGAGCTCTTCCCTCAGCTCTTCCTGGGAGATCTTTCCCAGTGTAGGGTTGAGATGGGCTGGCAGAGAAGCTGCACCTCTCTTCGTCTGCCTCCTCCTCGCTGCTCCAGGGAGGGCAGGGCCTCTCTGTTCCTGTCCTGCTCAGCCCAGGTGAGCACTGACAGATGCAGGAGGCTGCAGCATCCCTGCTCCCCGTGCATGCCTTGAACCCCCATGTCCTGAGTGCAGCTCTGCTGGCAGCACAGCATTTCAGCAGCTCGGACATCCCCATCATCCTGTGCTTGCACTCCCCTTGCCCTTTTGGATGCATCCCAAATCCTGTCTTTCTGTCAGAAATTCCTCCTGATCCAGCACTCCCTGCCCTGTGATTGCTGCTGTATCTGTCATTTCCCATGCAGTATTTACCTGCCTTCTTATCACTGTCACCAGTCTGCAGTAATGAAAAATAAACATACAAAATATTCAGCTGGTGTAACTGTTAGCTACAGGATTTACATAATCTGAAATCTACCCGTTATTTAGGGGCAAAAAANGAAAGATGAATTTTGAAAAGTGGGGTTTGCAGGGAATGACCTGATCTTACAGCAATGATAGTTTTTGGCATCCAAAGTTCACACATGGGAGGCGGGGAGGGAGCTACTGTATCACTGAATGTCTGCATTTTGTGGCTTTCCAGGTTATCCTCCCTGATCTTGCTGTGCTGAGAATAGCAGTGTACGATGACAATAACAAGCTGATTGGCCAGAGGATCCTGCCTCTGGATGGGCTGCAAGCAGGCTACAGACACATTTCCCTCCGCAACGAGGGCAACAAGCCACTCTCTCTTCCCACGGTTTTCTGCAACATTGTGCTCAAAACATACGTGCCTGATGGGTTTGGAGGTGAGATAAGCCTTTATCTCCATGTGCTGGGGTTCCTGAGCGGGGTGTGCGAGTGCTGAAGTGCTCCAGGGTCACTGGGCCAGCCAGAAGCACAGGGGCAGTGCTGGAGGATGGAAAGACTCAGCGTTTCTAACTTTGTGTAACTCCTCTGGAACCTCTGGCTGTTGAGTGAAGAAATCTGTTTTTTGACCAAGTGCCTGCCTCGGTGTTAATGATAAAAGCATGTATCTGCTAAAAGACAAAATCATGTGGAAAATAAGCTACTACTACTTAGCTCAATTTGATTTTCTCTTTTGACACTTTAGAAAGAGGTTTTTTTTGTTATTTTTTTTATGTACATTTTGTCTGACATAAATATCTGTAAGGTAAGGATGTACTTTATCTATACCAGTTGGCCTACAAGTATAAAAAAATACATGCAGAAACATAGGTTTTTTTCAAACAAACACAATTCTATATTCTTGAGAATACTGGCGTATTTTTAGAAATGGCAGTGAAATAATTCAGCATCCAGAACCGCTCTGCTTTTTTCTCTCCCAATTTCACATGTTTTTAGTGTGGTTTAATTGTTTTTGGGTTCTCAGGAAAGTTATTTCCATGTGAGCCATTTCCACGGTCAGGTTGGCAGGGCTGTGGTCATTTATACTGAACAGTGGCAAACTGCCACGTGTGTGGGGGAACAAAGAGCTGAGAATAATCATTACACCACTAAAATCTGTGTAATGCTAGAGTTCCCCCTGAGGGAAAGGGCTTCTTCACCCCAGATGAAATTTGCTTCTACATTGGACAATACATAAACGATTTAAAACTGTAAAATAGGAATTGCACAAAATGTTAGTGCTCTGACTCTGCAGCAATTCCCTTAGGGGGTTACTGGTGAAAGATTATTGATCAAACCAATGTTTTTCTCTTCACAAAACCTGTTTCAAACCTGCTGCCACACAAAGAATGGCTGCACTTCTCTGAGTGTGATTTCCATGGTAGAAACTGGAGGAAGGGAAGGTTGGCCTAATCTATCTTCAAGTCTGTGTTTGCTGGTGCTTCCCTGGGCTTAAAAAAATAAACAGCCTGAGACTTCAGTAAAGATATTTCATGGGAAAAAGTTGTTACAGGAGCATTTGTGTTGTTGACATGTGAAATCCTGGTTTCTGGTAAGTCAGCTGGAGTTTTGCCAGAGGGCTTGGAGCGCCACCGTGCCATTATGCAGCACATTTCATTTAGCTGCAGGGACTTTGTCTCAAGGGAAATGTAAGCTTCTGCTTAAACTTGAGATTCTCAAAGGTAATTGAACCATCAATCTAAGAGACATGTTTAAGTGTGTCCTTTGGTTCTTACCTGAAGTGAAGCTTTTGACAGTAAGTGACTCAGTTAAAATATTTTCTCAACTAAGGATGTGTTTCTGATTTGAGATTGATGTTTTATGATACCGGGCTTTTTCTAATAATAGAATTTAAACTTAGCACTGAGTTTGATATGGCTTGAGCTGCTGAGTGTGCTGGACCCATAGGGAGAAAAGATTTGTCTATCTGATTTTCTTTTAAACTGCATTCTGCACATGCAGAAATGAAAGACTTGCTTTTCAAAGAGAATCTCCACACCAGTTTAGAATTTGCAAATTGTGTGCTACGCTGCCAGCAGTGCTGTAGATGGTTTATTTGACAGAGGTAGGAAAACACTGCTACCCCTAGGTAACAATATTGTCACAGTAAAATGCTACTGGAACGGGAGCCCTGGTTGTTGTAGTTCCTGGCAGCAGTGGCAAAACCAGACTCCATATTCACAGGAACTAAATGAGTTCAATTATAGCTCTCCTCTCCCTTCCCAGATAGGCTGGATGTGCCTCCTGTATTTTCCTCATTGATAGAGAACAGCAGCATGATGAACAACTGGGAAATAACTTCTGACACCCAGGTGGAATCATTAGTATTCTGCTGGCGTGTGGTTTTTAATTACTTCTCATCTGCAGTGAACTTCTCATTGTTTTATGAGCTATCATTAGGATCTCCATGGCTGTTTTAGCAAACCTGTAGGAAGGTAGAGCTCAAGTCAGTAGCTGCCTACTTTTCTTTCTTTTTTGTTTTTTAACCTGTATGAGTAAGATTTTAAAATGTGCCCTGAATAATAACTAGAATGGGTGATGCATTGTGAGCTTTAAAATACGTGTTTTTCTCTTTTCTTATTTTATAGCTTGTAATTTTTTGTGGTTTATTTGGATCAGCCCCTCTGTTCCCAATAAAACCACATCAATGGCCCAAACTGATGCAAATGAAGCAGCATTCTCCAAAGAGAAGCTTCTATTATAGAAATCTGTAGTGAGTAAGCCTGGCTGCTTAGGTTAGTGGCTGATGTCCTCTAATGTAGTCTTCCAGTGATTCTCAGAGTTTTATATTTAATTGCAGTTCTCCCAAAAAATGCTGCTCCCCACCCCCAGCTCACCTCCCCGGGGAGAAAGAGGAGCAGAAGCAGAGGACAAATGACATTGTGAGAGGCAGGGATGAGTCAGCTCCCCCTCAGAAGTGCTGAGCCTTTGGGGATGTGCTCGTGTGCTTCCTTACACAACCCACAGAGGTCCTGCTCTCCCAAACACGTTAGTCATTTTTACCTAAAAGCTCGTGATGATCAGGTTCAGTTTTCAAGTGACGCATGGTGCTGGCAGGGTAGCCCTGGGTTTTCATTGGGAACTGTGTGCCAAGGACAAAAAGACATCCTTAATGAGCCAGGGAGAGCAAAAAGAGTCAGTGCTGAGCCCCAGTCCATTGCTAAAGAGAAATTCTGCACGGCTTTTGCGGGTGTGGAATAAATTCCAGAAGACATCGATGGGTCACAGTCATTGGAGATGATTTATTTGTGTAGACAAACATCTGAAGGGTAATGCTGAGTGTTTTGTACAACTTCTGTGGGAATGGGAGATGGGAGACCCGTCAGTGCTGTGGCTTCAGAGGAACAGTCCACAGAACAACTCAGCTTGGGAGGGAGATGATGCAGCCCAGCCCCTACTTTGAACAAGAAGTTTCTTGCCAAAACCTTTTGATGGGTTGAATATTTTCACTTTTTTTTTTTTTTTTTTTTTTTTGGCTGAGNTATGGGTTTAATATTTTCTCTTTTTTTTTTTTTTTTTTGACTGAGGAATTAAGCACAGAAACAAATTATTTGGTATGCTGGTAAATAAATCCTGTGATTTTGTCATCCTGTAAACCTGTGCTTGCACAGTTATCACTGCATATGGAAAATAGATTCAATAATCTGTCTGGTATCATGTGCAAGATTCAGCTGTTGGTCATTCCTAGAAAAGCCATTTCACAGCCTGCCATGTCCCAGATATGGAATATCTCAAAGGCTACTGAGAACAGATTTACCTGGTCACTTTAATCCACCTGGAGCTGCTCTTCAGCTGGGAAATACAATGGCATTTTCTTCCATTCCCTGCAGTCCCAAGTCTGTCAGCACCCCTCAGCCAAGGGACAAAGTTAGTGCTTTGTGGCTCAGGACATCCCATCCTGGTCTCAAATTCCACAGCCATTAACTGGGAGGAAGTTAGAGCAGTCTGATGGGATCAGTGGGTTTTTCCTAAAAAATATACCTGGGTTAGTACCACGCCTTCCTTGGTGCATCATGAATTGTTCCATGTTCTGGGTGCTCTTCCAGTTCTGCCAAATTCACGACAGAAAGCTGGACTCTTGTTGCAAACCATGTCTCATAATTTATAACAGGGATAGAATAAAGATTTTTATTTATAAAATACTGATTTCCAGATGCCTCCAAAGCTCACAAAAAGTTGATTTTTTTTTTCTTACAGATATTGTGGATGCTTTATCAGATCCAAAGAAATTTTTGTCTATCACAGAAAAAAGAGCAGACCAAATGAGAGCTATGGGTATTGAAACTGTAAGTACAATCAGTGACAAACACAACCTGCTTATGTCCATACTGTGTTCTTAATTTAAAGTAAACTGGTCCTTCTCCAATCAATGCACCTTATCATTTCTCATTTTCAAATATCAACTTTTTGGTCTGGCTTATGTCATTTATTGAAATACTCACTGGCTTTTCATGAGTCACATGAATACATCCTTTAGGAGGAGAGATTTTAATAAATGAGGACAGAGTTATATTTTAGCCAAGAGCTATTTGAAATAGGTTTCAAATGCTTTACTATAGCGTTGTTTGAAAATACGTTACAATTTTATTATGCTTAAAGTTAGCCAGTTCAGAAATTTTCCCAACTTTTTGCACCAACAGGCAAAAGAACAACCCATTTATTACAATGTTTCTTTCAGAGTGACATAGCTGATGTACCAAACGACACTTCAAAGAACGACAGGAAAGGAAAAGCCAATAATCCCAAAGCCAATGTAACCCCCCAGAGCAGCTCTGAGCTTCGACCAAGCACCACGGCAGGCTTTGGGTCTGGCACCGACGCAAAGAAAGGTACACAAAAACCACTCCCTCCCTGCTGAGGGGATTCAGAGAAACACTCACTATTCGAGCTGAATTTGGGAGTTCTATTCATTCATAGCATTTGGCTAAAGGGAGTTGTCTTTGTCTAATTGCAAATGAATTTTGTGCAGTACTAAAATGACTGTATGAAGGTGATGCAGCTTGATTTCACAAAGTGAAAATTGATTTCACAAAGTGACCTCTTTGTGTAGCTGTATACCTGTAGCATACAGCTATTTTTGGGTTGTTTTTTTTTTAATAATTGTATGTATATTATACACATAACCTGCATGGCTCTGGGAATAGTTCACTAGTAAAGATTCCTGGAGGAATGCCAATAGGAGTGACCAATATCTGGCACAGAACACAGAAACTTTTCTGCTTTTTTTTCTCCCCTCACAAATCCCTTGGCAGGGTTGCAGATTTAAGTAATTAAAGGTATTTAGAATTCACAGGATTCTGTAGAGATTTCCCAACAATTAGGAATGTTTTCGCAGTGTGGTTTTACTCTGAATAGCTGTTACGGAAATGGCATCTTTATTGCAAAAAAATAAAAATAATTAAAAAAATATATATATGTAAATTAAATGTGCTCATTTATAAGTGAATAACTATTTTTTTCCTAACTCTTTACCATTCACTCCACAAAGTAATTTTATATAGTCAGATGGGATTATTTGTTTCTCCTGTATCATCACGGGTAATGAAGATTAAGTGAGAAAACAAATTTGTACAGCCGAATGAAAGACAAGAAATATTTCTGTTAATGTGCCACAGGAGCTAGGATGTGGTTTGCTCACTCATTTACCCTGGCCCAAAGGTATTGACAGGAGGGAAAAGGAGCACAGAGGGCTTTTGCTCTCAGATTTAAGCAGGCTGAGAACACACTTGTGGAGGGATCCCTTGAGAGCCCAAATTCTCTGGAGTCACTCCTGGCAATGAATCAAAGCTTTGGGTTGTCTCTGAACTCTTTCAAAAGTTCTTCTCCACTGTAAACCCCAGGTCACTTTATGCAGCGAGGTGTTTTTGCATTTTGTGTCTCATGACCAAGATGCAGGAATGTTTGTTTTATTGTGCATTAGCTAAGCATGAAATTTCCTGGGGTTGAACACTGATTCCTCCTGGCCATGGAGTCCGACCCGGACAGCTAAGGAAATGTGCTGTGTAGTAAATGTTTTAAAATAAAATCCTGAGGAATCCTGTTTAGAAACCCAGCAGCCTGCTGGAGGCCTGCTCTTAAACTGAGGTTTCACTACTGAACACTCTCCTGACCACAATTTTTATCAGTATTCTTGCATGTTAAAATAGAGCTGCTCATTTTTATATCCCATGTAGTGATCCCTATTTTGTATTTATCTCTATTAATTATCAAGATCTGAATAATTCTACCACTGTTAGAACACACAACTCATCTTGCTATTACAAATTACTTGTGCAGCAAAATGGGGAAGGCTTTCAAATGCACAAGAATGTGGGGTTTTTTGTGGTCTCAGATTTTCAGTAAGAGTTAAATCACTTGTGTTTTGGAAAACTTCAGCCTCCTATCTGTGCCTACATCTGCTCCTGTCTCATTTACTAGACTAATGTTGATACCATATACTTGAGCAGAGTCTTATGCTTCTAAAAAAAGAAAAAAATTCATATTCCCCAAGGAGACTGCCTACCTCTCCTCCCCCCCCTTTTTTTTTTCCTTTTCCAGTGTCTGAGCATTTTCTAGTTAAATTCACTTTAAAAGCCAGAAAGTCTTTTTCAAGGCAAAGGAAATCTTACAGTCCATACACACTGTTAAGAGAAGTTAACTAAATACATTTACAGTGTATTTATACACAGGAAAACATTTCTGTGGGAAACCTCCAAAAAACCTAAAAATTACAACTCTCATGGCATTGTATTGACATTTTTATTAACTTTCATAATATAGGATGTGCTTCATAGTTTTAAAAAGCTCTCAGTATGTCACAATGCATTTATTAAAGCATAAATATTAAATGAGATCAAGTTTTGTTTGCATTGCAGTTAAAATGATCAAAACATTTTCTTTCATTGACATAGTACTGTTTGTCTTGTGTGACTGAAGTTTCCTTAGAATTTTCTCTTCTTTTGGTTTTCTGTTTCTCCTTCATTTTTTAAACTCTCCTTCAGTCTTGAAGCACATTTCTGCTCCTTTTCCCATAGCCTGGTGTTAAGCAAAATGCAAATTTTATTTTTGTTACTCACACAGGCTGCAAGCTGATTTTTCCCTCCTGTGTTTTAACCCCAGGAGAAGCACACCTAGCCTCCGTTCTGTAGTCATGTAGAACCCTACCCAAAAAAACCTCCCCTCTGGAAGAAGAGGTGCCAGAGCCATCTCCAGCTAGGGACCAAAATTCTGCAGTTGTTTTAATATTCATAAATGGTTTGCTGTGTTTGTGAAAAGGAGCTCTTTTCAATTCTTAGATTGCTGTGTTTTGACACTTCAGTCCAGAACTGTAAGAGATTAAAATACACTCATTGATTCAATTCTTTTTCCACAAGACAATTGATTGAAGAGTGCATGGGAAAAGGAAATTGCTGTATCTTAGCTATATCTTGACAAATAATTTTCTCATTAACCTGTGATTTTTTTTTTTTTTAATGTGGTGAAAAACATTAATTAAGGAATTGTTAAGTTAAATGTAGATTGCTGTGGTAAAACTCAAATTTTAAATATGAGATATACTAGTATGTATGAAGTTTTAGATAAACTGTATCAATACCTTCCCAGGTATAGACCTTATTCCTCAAGTGAAGATAGAAGATTTAAAGCAAATGAAGGTGAGTATTGACACATCCTGAAGCTTTTCAGGATGCACTCCTGATTTTTTTTTTTTTTTAAGTAACCAGGATTTTACCTGGTTAAACTCAATATGGCCACAGAAAAATTGATCCAGCTTCTCTTTTTTCAGGCTTATATAAAACATTTAAAGAAACAGCAGAAAGAGCTGAATGCCTTAAAGAAGAAACATGCCAAGGTATGATCATTAAGTGAGCCAAATTGAAAACTAGCACAGGCAGTTGCTAATTTAATTATGGGGGAAGATTAAGGAATGGTAGTTGGACTCCCAGAAAAGGCGCATATATATATATATATATTTATTTTAATATGCTTCAGGGAGCACATTTTCCCTTTGGCAATGCTCTGTACATCTGCCTGAGGCTGACTGACCCTTAAAAACATCCAAGGCTCACCCTTGTCAGGCAACGATTTTGTCTTGTGCAGCTCATTGACAGGTAAAAAAATTACCACAAAAAGAAGACGTTTTGTGTGGCAAAAACAAGGCAGTGATGGTGGGAGGTGGTGCTGCACTGAAAACAGGCTCTGGAGAAGCTGCAGAATCAGCAGAGAGAGCTGGGATGTGTAGCTGAGGAACGAAGAGCCCTGGTCCTCCTCATTTATCTCTGTGTTCACCCCTTCATAGTCAGCTTTTTCTTGGCACTGAGACCATGATTTCCTATATCACTGCCACGGGGTAGAAAATCACAGACAATTTTGCCCTGCCCTCTTTCATTAGAAAAACATTACTCTTGTTTAGAGAGAGTTATGAGAAGTGAAGAAAATAGCTGAAGTTCTGAATTTTGGCAAACAAACCAACCCGTTCTGGCCTTTTGGGGAAGTTGCTCCCTTGCTCTCTTTGCTTACAAATTCCACTGCAGGTCTGATGTCATGTGGTTGCCTGGGCATTTCTAATCTCAGTCTTTGTGTTTATTTTCATGACTGTTGTTTGGGCATGGGACAATGAAGGATGGAGAAATTACTTTCAATAATTGGCACTTTTTTGGGGGTTCTTAGTATTGAAAGTGATATAAGAAAATTAAATAGTTACATTTCAGCCTCTCCTTACTGACTGTGCAGAGGGGAAATGAGTGGTTTCTGCATTTTTGTGTTGTGTGCAAAGCCCATGTTCAAAGAAGAGTGTCTGTCACCAACACTTTTTGATATCAACAGTTTCTAGACCTTCATCATGCTGATCTTAATGGGGGCTTCTAATTTTTAAACACTACTTGGTCACTTCATTGGCTAAGAGCCAGCAATTTGCTCTAGAAATGGTCCTGTGATTATGTAGAAACATACTCAGGGGTCTCTGTCCCTCAAACACAGGATATCTGAGCCAAGACTGTGCTTGCTAATATTAAAAAAAAAATGATCCATCTGTTCAGGCTTGCACTCGCTTCCTCTAATCTGAGAGGAAAAAAAAAAGAAATTGCCAGCCATAATCTAAAAACACCCTGCACTCCGAAGGGCTTTCAGCATCAGCTCAAGCATGGCTATCAGGAAAGGCTGGGTTTGAAGCACGCTGAACCTAAAAGCACCAGGAATAGGCTGGCTCTCATTTAACCACAGACACTGCAGAGATCTGGAGCAGTAAGGAGGCAGAAGGGAATTGTTCCTGATGCTTAAGGAAGGAAAAGTCTTAATGCTTTTCCATCTAAAATTGGCTTTGGAAAATGCATTATAGCAAACAAAAATTAAGTGGTGCCAGGCTTCCCAGCACACAACGCTCTGATGGTGTTGTTCTTTGATGTTATCTTCCATTTATTTACTTCTGTTCAGCATTTCAGCCATTTTGGCTCCAGCAGCAATGATAATGATAATATTCTCCAAAAATCCCTCTGTTGGGATCGCTGAAGAGCAGATGATTGCTCCTGGGAGCAAAGAACATAGGAAGCTATCAGCTGCTGGTGCTGTAGTATTCCTCGTGTTCAACTTGTGAAAAACAAATTCATGGCAAATTCACGTCATTGTCACCATTTTAGAAAAACCTCCTTGTTAGGAATAACTTCTCTTGAATCTTAGCTCTGGTAAGCTGTGCTTTTGGTAATTTTAAAAGAATATGTCCAGTCACTTCTGCATCCTGTGCAGAAATTCTTTTCTTTAAACAATGCATCCATGAAAACACCTGCACTTGGCTGCTTTTGAGGCAGACAATTTCCTGCCTACATTTCCTGAAATAATCTTTATCTCCCAGTATGAATTAAGATTCATATCTTATATCCAACTACAGAGCAGCTGATGTGCCTGAATGATGACTTTTGGTTTCTGTCCCTTCTTTATCAATTTATATACTGGGTATTGTTTAGGTGAATAATCTGGGGTGGCATCCCAGCCAGGTGGGCAAAGGAAAGGACAAACCTCACTCAACCAACTTCTTTTTTGGGCCCCTACTTAATTTTAATATTTTTCAGAGCTGTCAGGTAGTTTCTGTGCTTTTTGGCCTACACAGAAGAGGAAGGATAGTGAGAAATTACCTTGATGTTTTCTCTACCAGCCCAGAAGCTCAACAGAGGATTGTGGTGCACAGTTCTGGCAATTTCAGACACAACAGAGATGGTCACAAGCACCCCTGGAGGAATTTCTTATGGTTCTAGACAGTAACCAGAATTGCATCATTAATCTGAATCCCCAAATTCATCTCCTGCACATTCATAGTGACATTGAAAATATGTACTGTTTGCATGAAAGCCTGGGAAAAAAAGAACTTATAAAAGTCTCAATTTTGCAAGGCAAAAGCAGGAGTACGAAAGGCAATGGGACTGTAGGCAAATAAAGTTCTGCAAAATGGATTTTTGAACTGGAAATGTTAGTTCCTTCTTTATATTTCTGCATCCTTATAGTTTATAGTGAGAATCCTTCAGACCCCAGTTTTCAGTTGTGCACAGGATTTATGTTGCTTTAGGAAGACACTGGAGTAACAGTTTGTATAATGGGAATTTATTTCCTCTTCCCTTTAATAGCCTGTGATTTCTGTACACACACACTCACTGTTCCCAAAGGAACATTATATGACTCTTGATTCTTTTCCCATGGATACTCTCGCTGTTATTTGAGTCTTTTTATACCATTAGGTGGACTCTGAAAATGCTGTACAATCTCAATTTGTAAGGACATGTAATTTGTGAATATATTCTATGAAAGGTGTGCAAATTGAGTGGGCTTGAGGAAATCATGAGAACTTACCTGAGGAGACTTTTACCTGCAAACTCACTCTGAATCAACCTAGAACATGTTAACAGCTGAAACCTTGCTGAAAACAAAAGATGCTACAGAAAACACACTCACATTTCATAGAATTTTGAGAGGAGTTTGGGCAGAAGCCTCGTGCTTTGCAGGGTTTGTTTTCATGGCAAGAATTGGATAGTTCAGCTCATTCAGAGGGGAGTGGGTAGGTTGAGAGATGCCCTCAGTCACTTCACCTGACATTGTCAAGCTGGAGCCATTCTTTTTCACTGTCCCTGTTTTTCCCTGCCTGGTTCAGTGCAAACACCCCCTGGTGAGGCTGGCATGTTTTAATATTTACAGAGTTTATTTGTTTCCTTTTAAATCCTCTGTGGAGCAGCGAATTCAGCTTCCCACTCCGAGCACAGCACTTGGAAGCTGTATGTGTTCCCTGGGGAAGTGCTTGGCAGATGTTGGAGTCCTGGGGTACAGCCCAGTACTAGATTTTTGAAAGCATTGCAGCATTTGTATTAATGCTTTGGTAAAAGTGGGTGTAAAAGGACTTCATTAGCATGTTTAGAGGAAGAAACAGTGATAAGGCAAAGGTGTATAGAAAATAATAATAAAGAGCAGTGGAATTGCAAGTGTGGAATAGATGCAAAAAGAGCTATAAAAATAGAGATAAAGTCCTGGATGAAGCCATTTTAATTAATGAGGTTCTTTTTGCCATGATTAGATAAAATGCAGGGCAATTGGGTACTAATAAAATAACATATATGAAAGAATCATTTTTCCTATTGTAGTGTAAACTCAATATTTGCTGCTCTCCGTGCTGGTCAAATATTTGCATCATTATGAGCTGCTGTTCTGATAAAGGAAAACATAAAGTTAAATTGTATTGCACAGCTTGCTGTCCCTTGCTAAAGGAGATGAGATGTCTGCCACAAGGTGGGATTTCTTATTGGTGAAAATGCTGCTGACACTGGGGATCGTGGGCCAGATCTTCAAATTGTGGGCGTTAAATGGACACTTATTTAATTAATGGACAATTAGTTGTGGATACTTGAATAGACTTTTATTCCAAAAGATTATGTTTATTCCCCATCTTGCTTTGTTTTAAAATGTGCCGTATTTTTAAGCTTCACCACAGGTTTCAATCTTTCAAACAAAGAAAAAATGTTTTAGTGCTTGTGGTGGTGTACCTGGAATGTTTGATACCACGTGGCTAGACCAGATTAAATTCCACTGTTTGTACACTGATATTTTTTGTGCTGTAAGAAAATGGAACATCAAAAATCCAGCAACCTAACGGTGAGGTTCTACTGTTTTCCAGGAGCACAGTGCCATGCAGAAGTTGCACTGCACACAAATTGACAAAATAGTGGCCCAATATGATAAAGAAAAGGTATCTTACGAGAAAATGTTAGAGAAGGCAATCAAGAAGAAGGGGTAAGATATTGTTTTAAATTCTGTTAATTTAGATTTAAAATAGATTTGCTATCTTATGCTTTTGTGGTCTGGAAGAAAGCGTTCATAAAAAGGGCATTGCAGCTTGAACCGGCATCACACATGAGCCTGAGAATGAGCTCTGGCAATGCTCATAATGTTCCAAATAATCCATAAATGTTGGACTTGCTTTGCCTTTCTCTAGTCTTCTGCTGTCAGAGTTTTAAAAGAAAAGGCAAAGGATTTGCCTCAACTCTTTATTTCTGTGGTCAGGTGTGGTTTCACCGCACTCCCCAGGGAATGTCACTGTTGGGTTCAGTGGGAGCAGATTAAGGTCCTCAACAGCTCTACAGTGACCAGAAAGTAGCACTGTCTTGATTTTAGGGGAAAAGCTGGCTTTTAAATCCTGAATGCTTGAAAATAATAGAGTTCTGCTGTGCTGCTGAGTTGAAGTTTCTTGTTGACAAAAAACATACAGATTCTCAGCTGGGATAAATGAGTCTTACTCCTTTGCCTGGAGTTGGTTTGATTTCCACAAGCTGATGGCCTGGGATATTATCTGTGTGAATCTCCTGTTTGTCCCAGGAAGGTTCCTGGAAGATGCTGATGTCTTTAATAGAATGTCTAATCCTAATTTGGAATTAAGTAGCAGGACCTTGCTGCTCACCTGGCAGCAGTTTCTCCTCTCCACCTTTCACCATGAGACTGGAATTTCATGGAGACAGCAGGAATTACTCTGGTTCCATGTCCAGCTATGCTAATAGTTGCTCTAAATTTCATATTGTTGTCATCTGGCAGCAACAGCTGGCAGCAGCTCCCTCACTGAATGCTGAGCATAGATGCCTGTTTGGCACTGGGTCTTTCCAAGGATACTTTTTCTGTAAATTAGTTGGAATGGTGGTGGGTTTTTGAGTGCACGTGTTGTAAACTGGCAAAGGAACAGGAACAGAAGTAAACAAGGTAAGGAGAATTCTCCTCACTAAATTATTGAAAGCTCACAGTTCATGCTGTACTTTTTGTTGGTTTTGTTTTTTTTTTCTTTGAGACAGCAGAACTCTAAGCACACAAATAATCTAAGGAATTTCTTCCAGAAAAGTACTACTTCTCCAAGCAGAGATTGCTAGAGACAGACAACTGCAGGATTGATTAATTTAATGTGACTTTGATTCAGTTTCACTGAATATATAACACAGCAGAAGGTTACTGATACAGCTGGATTTTTAATTACAATCAGCCTATTTATTCCAGTGGCAGAGAAGGGAACTCTGGGCATTGCACCATAACTATTGTGGGGGCAGAAAGGTTTCCCTGGGCTCTGCTATTTAAGAATCTCAGTGTTCCTGTTGGTCTGAGAAGGAGCCAGTCCAGACAAGACAGCCAAGGAAGGTGTGTCAGGAAGTTAGAGGTGGAAATGGCTGTCTCTGTACCATAAATACAGGGAAGTTCTGGATACCAATGCTGTCCAAATCACCCCAAAATGGGGACAAGTATCAAAGCAGTCCATAATTTGATTCACAGTTTGAGGTCACTTCATTGGCTACTTGCAGCATCTTCTCTTAATTCTATAACGCTTCTTGTGTGGACACCAAAGCCTTTATGATAGTTTATATTATGAGTTAAAAATAAAATTGGAAATGACCACTCCAGAAGCAGCTTCAGTGCAAAGCCAAATACTGTTCCTTACCACAATTCCATACTTTCCATGGACTCCAGAGCTCTCACTCGCCTGATGGCTCTTTCAGGTTTACAAGACTGTGTGCATCTAATTCACAACCAAATCAAAATCAGATTCTGACAGACTTTCTGTGAAAACACTTTTATAGTGCCACAACAAAATATTTGAAGGACTTCCTTCAGAGTGAGCCCATTCTGCAAGGTACTTGTGGCCACCCTAGCTGTGCAGAGCAGTAAAGGACGTGCTTAGAAGTGGTTGACACTTACAAATTTTATTAAACTTAAATGATCTGATGAATCCAGAGTCCTGGGTTCAATGAGTACAGGGCATGCTTAATTTCTTTGGCTATCATTCTAGAGCATTTGCAAGCAATAAAAGTTGTAAGAGAATGTATTTTCAAGGCGTTCATATGGAAATTGTCAGATTATTTCCTGACAAGAAGGCCTTTGAGAGGTGTAAAGACAACTTTCTCTTCTGATCTTGTCGTGCACTTTTTTTGGTGGTCCATTTCTGCCACGTGGTGTGACAAATGCCAACTGCACATTGTTCAGCAAAGTAGGATTTTTTAATCACATGCTAATTCACTGACAGATGGACAGGATTTTGCTCCCTGTGCTATTTCTGTCATGCACTTAAAATGCCTTCAAATCTCAGAGAGGCATATGGGAATAGGTATGCTTGTGTTCCTACTCTGAACTGGAGTCAAGGCACGTAAAAATCCTTCTGATTTATGGGGACTGCCCAGAAATCCAAGTGTATCCATGTGTGTAAGCCCTGGGTCGGGCTGTCCCTGGGTATTTGTTCCCAGCTGTGACTCCAGGGTTCAACCATGGGCTCTGCCACTGCAGCTGGGGGCAATTCCCATTTTGCCAGGAGTCCAAACTGCCTGGAAGTTGCCTTGGGATAAGATGAAAGCTGCATTATCCAGAGAAGGGATCAGCTGGTGGGTTGGATGTCTGGGATTGTGAAGAGCCCAGTGATGGAACTAATGAAGCTGTTTGGGGGAAAAGTATGTCTGATTCACACCTAAAAATCAAGGTCTTTCATACTGATCAGCAATTCAAATATTCCATGTCAGCCACACCCTGATCACAGTGTGATCAAAACCACCTCCCTCTCAGCTGTTGGGGGTTTTTTCTGGCAAGGTTAACAGTGGTCAGAACATCTCTCTGTGACTTTAGAGTGCTTCCAAAGTGTCAAATCAGTCTTAGAAATATCTACAAAAAATGCCCTTGCTCTGAGTAGAAAATAAATGAGTGCTGACCCTTGGAAAACAAGACACACTCTTTTCAGTGAGGGCTTTCCTGGTACTGTTCAGTGATAAAATTTTCTGCTGATTTTCATAAGTTTAGCACTTTGATAGGAAAATAGGATTTAAACTTGTTAAGAGTTTCATAAATCTCCTTTTCTGGAGCAAACATGGATTAATGTTACTGCAGTCAAGCAATGACCATCCTTATTAGGGCCAGCTGCAGCTGATAAATGAACATGTCCCTGCCCAGACAGTGGAGCTGCATCACTTTCCATCAGTGGATAATCCAACACAGAAATGTCACAGTGCTGTCCAGACTTCTCTCAAGATATTTATTTATTCCAGGCCTCTCCTTTGCAGCCCATTCACTTATTTACACTTCCTAGAGGTGTTCAAATCTAGTACACCCAAATCACCCCGTGAGGTAATGATTCAAATGACATAGTTTACCTCAAATGAAATATCAGGAACAAAATTACTTTTAAAACAGAGTCTAAAATCATGGCAAGGCACTGAATAGGCCTGTAAGTTTTCAGGCAGAAGCTGGTTTCTCTTGGCAAGGTATTTTAAGCCTGGAAAAGGAACCAAGTATCATAAATGGAGATGCCTGACACATCCTCAGCAGCAGAATAATTGCTGGGCCAATCTAGAATTAATCATGTGGTGTTTGAATTGCCTGATCATTAATCCAACAATATTTTGTAAGTTGTGAATGGATTGCCAGAAGAAATAATTTCATTCCAATACGGTGCAGCACTTCAACTTTGATTAACATTTTAATTAGTACGCGCTGACTGAATGGGGAGATGTTTAACTTGTGGCACACATTTGCAATTTTTCTTTTTTTTTTAGAGGAAGTAATTGTGTTGAATTGAAGAAAGAAACGGAAATTAAAATTCAGACACTAACATCAGATCACAAATCTAAGGTAAGCAAACAGCCAATTTTAACACATGCAACTTCTAAAAGAGAGATTTTGAGACCCAAGTGGTAGTTAATTTTCTTGGAAGCATATGAATCATTTTCAGCAATAATAACATGTTGAAAAGAATGGGAGTAATTGAGTGTCTAAAAGTGTTTCTTAAAAAATTTTTAAAGCAACATCAATTTCCTGCTGTTTTGAAATTTTTGAAGAAAGCGCCATATTCATGTCTCGTGAAGTGAAACTGGTCATTTGTGTCAGCTCTAGTTAAACAAAGAGAATATGTGTTACTTGAAATTTGGATGCTAAGTACATTCCCAAAATACATACATAAAGAAGTTTCTATTTAATTTTCCATCGTTGTTGCCGTGGCCTTGGTAATCTGTTTCTTAGGGGATGAGCAGCCCAAGTTGCTCTTGAAACAAATGCCTTCTTATTTCTAGTGTTTGGTTGGGGTTTTTTTTTCCCCCCATTGCTTTGTTTTCTCCAAGCTCCTGGGGAATAAAAGTGCCCTGGGACTCAACCTCAGCTAATTTGGAAAAGCTGTTCTCAAGCTCATGGCTCGCATGGAGCTGCCCAGAGCTGTTTCCTCTGTATTTCTGTCCCACTGCTGTGTGCTCACTGACTTCCTGTTTCCTTTGGAAGTCTTACCCAGGCCTTGTTGACATATTTTTGAAAGCTATCCAGACTAGAGGGTGGCAGGGACACCAGAAGGCTCATCCATGTACAAAATGATCTGGAAGGACAGTACTGGAGACTGACCCCTGCAAAAGCTGAAACCCATGAAAAGAATCAGACAAAAGAATTGAAAACACACACAAAAACAGCCACGTCTTTGAGGCTGGAATAAGTGATTTTTTTACCTTGTCTTCTTTGAACTTTATTCTCTGGTTTTATTGTTTCGTGCAGAGAAGATATTTAGTTTCTAAATAAGGTTTCCTTTCATGTTGCTGCCCTCCCAGTTGTACATGTAGCAAAACACCTCAGTAATAAAACCTAAAGTACTCTCTTATCTCCCTATCTTCTTCCCCTACAAGTCCAGAACCCTTTCCTTAAATAAAAGCAGATTTGTTACCTTAAAAAATTCATTCCTCTCTTAGTGAAACAAACTCTCTGAGGAGCACTGACTCCCAATCATCCAGACATAAGCTCCAAAACTCATTTGAAATTACATTACACAGAAATTTCTTTGCTCTGATCTCTCTCTCACCTGTGTCACTCATAGTCTGGAGTTAGGTGTCATTTGTACACAAGGAACATCCAAATGTTCATTAATCCTCCAAATCCAATAAATGTGACTCATGTTCTCCTGCTCCACAAATATATCCTCAGTTTCTGAGCCCTGTTCCCTTCAAAATTCTGCTTTCAAATTTATTCCCTTTAAGTTAATCCATACCTAGAAAAAATATTGATTTTTTTTTTTTTTTTGTCCACTCCCATGTCAGGTTTTAGGATGACATTTTGAAAGGAGCCTTAAATGTAAGATTTGAAATGTAAGACTTGAAATTCCAAGCTTCTGATTATTGGATAATTCCCAAAGGACTCCTCTGCAAGTCATCCCCCTCTGAGGATTCCTCTAATGATTTTCAGTGTCCTGGTCACTGTGGTTCCATCAAAATTGTCCAGATTATTTACCAACCTCTTTTGTTTCAACTGCTGTGTGTGGGCCCTGGAATGATTCCTGGAGATCATTCAAAGGTTTGCAAGCAACAGGTTGGAAAACAGTGCTCAAGTCCCTAGGGAAATTAACTCTTATCTTAGATGAAGGTAGGTGCAATTAAATTAGATTAAGTTCTGAGATGCTGAATGCATTACACTGATATAGTGGGACTTTGATTAATTAACAGTTGTTCAGCATTTCTCAGCATTTGGCCCACTAATTTTGATATCAGATTGGAACATAATTCATCTTTAATTACAGCTCATGTCCTCCAGTACAGCTCTGTGCCACAACGTGCCTGTGCACACCTTTAGCACCAAAGGGACCTTTTCATCTACAAAACTCCTCCTGTCATGAGGAAACATCCAGCCCAAGTTTGACAGAAAATATTGACATTAAATCTGAATGTCCCAGCGTGTACTTCACACACAATTAACCTAGCAAATGCAAATTACTCGCCTGCATTAGGAAAGTCGGTCCAAATATCAAGCAAGCAGAGGATGAAAAGAAAAAAAAAAGGAAAGATTACTTCAAAGATCACTCCTGCTTGAACTTAGCGACTAAATAAACTTCTTGCATATATACTGTGCAAAAGAAGGTTCCTTATCAGGATTTTAATTAGTCTCTCAGGCCCAGTGTGGGAACAGATGAAAGGACAGGCTTGCAAACTCAGTCTGCAGAACAGGAAAGAGAGAAGTAAGCTAATGGTTATTTTTCCTATCCTTTAGGACAAGCAACTCTGCCTTAATAGCAGAAAGTAGGATAAGAGCACAGCCCAGTGCAAATTAAATAGTCATTTCAACTATGCTGCTAATAAATTGGAGAAAGGCAGGAATGTTCTCTGAATTTACTACAGCTGAACTTTGAAGCGTATCACAGATCTGCAGCAAAATTGGATTTCAGATGATTTAATGGCCAGGAGTTCTAAGTTCTTCAGAATTGCAGTCAAATTGGGTATTTAAAGTCTTGTAACTGGTGTTTGGCACATCCCTTACATCCTTCTCGTCAGGTGCTATTTTCTGTACCTGAAATGAGACTTTTGCCTATGTGGAGATGTAATAAAAGAAAATTTCTCTTTCACATCCCTAGAGAAAATCTTGTTTTACATGGAGGTGTATCTGCTTCTTAGACTGCCTGCTGCTTCTGGAATTAGCAGCACATATGTCAGCAAACACTGTCTGGGTGTTTTTCTGATTATTTCTTCCTTCTTAGATTAAATACTTTATCTAAGTATTACCACACTGGCACTTTGCAGGGTTTTTCTTTGGGAGTTGGACTCGGTAATTCTATGAGATATTACATGATCCTGTGGTATCAATGTACCTGAGATTCAGAATTCGTGCCTTCAGGTTCCTCTGTGGTTTATAATATTCACCATTTAAAAACAATTATCCCATTATTCATTTGCAACGAGCTCTCGAGTCTTTGTTCCACTGTGTTTGCTTGGGCTTTGCAAACTCTTTGCAATTAAGTCACAAAATACTTACTTCCACCGTGGCTTCCACAATTTATTTCACTGTTTTATTGTCATGCTTCTTTTTTCATGCAGAGTTCATTTTGCATTTTCTTTACTGTGTAAGGAGGCCTTAAATAAAAGCAATCTCTTCTTTTTCTACTGGAATGCCTGTGTTGGTGGTGAACACTTGGCCTCCTGCTCTCTGGGCCACATAATGACACTTGTCTTTTTGAAATATTGATGATTTCTAACAGTGCTACTGTGAGAGTTTTCTGAGGACACAGTCCCTTTGCTGCTGTACTCCAAATTATACCCAGGATTTTGGACTGATCCACCTGCACCACTTTTCATTCAAATCATGGATGGAGTTGACTGCATCTGGAAACTCTGCATTGAAAATTAATGAGGAATGTGTTTTCCTAAAACCTTCAGCTGTGACTTTTAGCTCTCATTTATCCAACCTAGGTCTCCCTAGGGGTTGATAAGCCAAATGAGGTCCCTGTTGAGAGGAGATTCATACAATCTAATTCAAATATCTTGGTGCTTCAGGCCCTGGAGTTGTAAGAGGGGCATTTCCAGAGAGTGAGTGATAAATCCTGCTTTGGAACTGCCCACATTTTCACATCAGCAGGAGCTTCGGCTAAACTTGGCCCAAACTGAAGTGATTCCAGAGGTGAACTGGAGTGTCTGTCCCTCAACCTCTCAAAAACTCCATCTGAAAAGTTCATTTTTCTCCATTTATCCAAGCATTTCTTTGTACTCATTTCAAAACTGAATCCTCATGTTTTTCAGGCTCTGAAGGCGGGACTTATAAACACCTTATTAAAAATACTACTCCCACAAACTGCACCACATCCTTCATATCATTTCATGGTTGGCAGGCTCTGGGCTTAGCAGTACACTTCCCTACATGCACAAAAAGAAGCATGGCTCATTTTGCTGGAGGCACACTGACTCTTAAGCACCCTGATGAATTGGGCCTGTGTTAGTCATACCAACTTCTGCGTCAAAAGGCTTTTCTGTAAAAAAAAGGTTGTTTTCTGTAGAAAACTCCAGGTTGCTCTCTATCAGCTGCTTTGATATGAGACCACTATTTAGCTATAGTTAAGTGCAAATCTGGCTTTCAGGTAGTAGTAGTCATCCTGATCTGTTCCAGAATTACTCACTCCTTTATGTCATTTGATTCCCTATTTATTGGGAGACATTAGCTTAAGGTATGATGACCTTCAGAGGAACCTCTCCAGGGCAGAATGGAGACTGGGGCTGATAAAATCTCCACTTTTTTCACCTTCACCACCCTGTGCAAGACAATCTGTTCTTCATTAGGCAAACCCCAGCTAAAATATTTGGCTGGGGTTTGCATAATTCTCTCACTTTCATTCTCTCACCGTTCTCTCACTTTCTGAGCAAAATGGTGGTAATTTTTGTTAAAAAGGATCAAGTTTGCTTTCACAGAAGGTAACCTAGGTATTATTGGTTGTAGTTGAAATGATTACCTGAAGATGGATTTATTGGGAGGCACATTTTGTATACCATTTATGGAAAGGTAGGATAGCATGTCAAAATACCCAAAGATAATCATTAAAGGTTAATAAAATTTATCTTTCTGTTAGCTTCTTTTTAAAATCAATGAGCACGATATATTATAATAACAACTCTGGTGATTTAGGCTTCTTAATACTGTCGCTTGGGAAAATTCCAAAACTTTAATCTCATTATTCTTGTGAGGCTTGGGAGATAAGCAAGAGAAGAATACTTGTCAGATTCCCTGCTGACTTAATGAATATAAAACAAAGATACGTAGCCCATCTTCAGATTCAGGTTGCACTAAATACAGGATTTCTCTGTAAATGTTCTGTGTTTGTGAAACTGTCTCCACAAAATCAAAGGCTATCTTTGAGCCCTCAGAGAAATCCTGCTCACTAGGTTTTTCCATTGTTCAGTTCAGTACTTTCAATACATATCTTTTTCTTGGCAACCAAAGTGTGAAACTGTTTTATCATTAGCTCGGTGTTAGAGAAGGTTTTAAAACAATGGTAATACAGTGAAGAGCCTATTTATTCAGCCACTCTATTCAACTTTAGATAATAGTGTCTTGATAGTAGGGGTTGGTTTACATCTGTTTTTATGCCCACCCAGCAGTGTCCTCGGTGGTTTTGCTATCTGTGAAGCAACTTCATTTGTGCAACTTCATTTTTCAGATTCTTTAGAACCTGCTTTGTGATTGTCTTTGCATCACCACCCACAGCAGGAGGAGTTGCTCTATCTGGGAGCCACTAACAAAGCTGGTGTTACCTCCCCGTAGGTCAAAGAGATCGTGGCTCAGCACACCAAGGAGTGGTCCGAGATGATCAACACGCACAGCGCCGAGGAGCAAGAAATCCGTGACTTGCACTTGAACCAGCAGTGTGAACTACTGAAGAAACTGCTCATTAATGCTCACGAACAACAAACCCAGCAGCTGAAATTTTCCCATGACAGGTGAGCAGGGCAGTGCTGCCTGATAATGAGGGCTTGGTTTGGGTCTCCTCTTTGTAATGCTTTAGTTTGTTTTTTCCTTGACAGCTCCTACACTGCTGCCAAAAGCACTGGGCTGAACACATGGTAGAAGTAATAGAAGGAACCCTACAAGGTTTAGGCAGTGTCCTGGTTTAAAAACCAGGTGTCCACCAGGGAAGGTGGGAACCTCTCTTGGAGTGGAAAATATGACTCCCTTCCCGCCGAATTATTTTAATTCTGAAATCATGGGGCTGTCAGGGAGAGGCATGTGAAAAGGCACAGCAGGATTTCTCCAGTATATATCTAAATATATATATATTTTTATATTAGTGTGTGTGTCAGCAGCGGAGCCCCACAGCCCGAGCGCGCTCCCAGCCCCGGCCGCTCGCGGCGCTTTCCCTCAGCGAGCCGGGCTGAGGGGGAACCTCAGGGCCAGCAGAGCCCAGGGGAGCGAAGGAAACTCGGCAGGAAACTCCGCAGCCTTAGCAGGAGATGCAGGGGTGTCCTGGCAAGCGGGGGGTGTGGGGTTAGGGTGTAGCAAAAAACCCAGAGCAGCGGAGGAGAAATGGCGGGGCTGGGCAGCAGCGGCAGCAGCCCGGCTCCCGAACAGGGCCGGAGCGGCTCCCTGGGAGAGGAAGGGACTCGGAGTCCCAGGTTCTCCCCTGAGGCACCCGAGCAGACGGTGAGGGTCCTTTCCAGCGAGGTCGGGTGTTGGTGAGGGCCCAGTGCAGCAGCTCCCAGTAGCGTGAGGAGAATGCAGTAGGAGACAGAACCCTGCAGCAGTGGCAAATCCTTCCCACAGCAACCTCAGCCCATCTGCCCTTTGATCCTGAGAGCGAGAGGAGCCCAGCCCAGCCCCTCAGCCCCAGCCAAAATCTCCCAATATCTTTGCCCCTCCAAAAGAAAGCCCCTGATCTATGAAAGTTCACCTGCACCCTTTCCCCGCCTTGGCTACTTCTTTTGTCTCTCNCAGCAGAGCCCAGGGGAGCGAAGGAAATACGGCAGGAAACTCCGCAGCCTTAGCAGGAGATGCAGGGGTGTCCTGGCAAGCGGGGGGTGTGGGGTTAGGGTGTAGCAAAAAACCCAGAGCAGCGGAGGAGAAATGGCGGGGCTGGGCAGCAGCGGCAGCAGCCCGGCTCCCGAACAGGGCCGGAGCGGCTCCCTGGGAGAGGAAGGGACTCGGAGTCCCAGGTTCTCCCCTGAGACACCCGAGCAGACGGTGAGGGTCCTTTCCAGCGAGGTCGGGTGTTGGTGAGGGCCCAGTGCAGCAGCTCCCAGTAGCGTGAGGAGAATGCAGTAGGAGACAGAACCCTGCAGCAGTGGCAAATCCTTCCCACAGCAACCTCAGCCCATCTGCCCTTTGATCCTGAGAGCGAGAGGAGCCCAGCCCAGCCCCTCAGCCCCAGCCAAAATCTCCCAATATCTTTGCCCCTCCAAAAGAAAGCCCCTGATCTATGAAAGTTCACCTGCACCCTTTCCCCGCCTTGGCTACTTCTTTTGTCTCTCCTAAGTATTCGGTTGCTGTTGTATTTTAGCAGCAAATGGGATAAAATTCCCTGAGATTAAGGAAAAAAATAAAAAGGAAAAGTCCGAACCTCCAATAGGTAGCTGTAGGAATGGGCTTCTTAGCTGATTTAGATAATCTGAACCTCCCTAAAGGCAGCAGAGGTGATGAAGCATTGGTAGTTTCCATAGGTTTTACCCAGAAACTTCGATTCAGCAGCTGGAAACTGAGAAGTATCAAATACAAAAATATCCTTTGGAGCTGCTGTCAGCTGTGGACTCGTGTTCATAGCACTGGTGGCTGTAAGATCCACGAGAAGTGAGGTCAAAAGAGATTGCAGGATAAGCAACAATAAACTGATGTGTGATCTTCCTGAAATATCCTGCTATAATCACACAGAAAATGCTACATGACACTAATGCTTTTGTAATTAACCATCCTACCTATTTGAAATCAAATAAAATGAAAGGCACATTATAGTCACAGGGCTAAAAATGGTGGTAAGTAAAGGAATCATTTTTTAATGCTGCGTTTTATTATCTGAAGCAGCCTAAAAGCCATGAACATGAAATATATGTGTACACCTAATATATATATTCATACGTAGATTCACATAAAGAGCATGGAGGAAAAGAAATAAATAAATCACATTTGAAGAAGGAATTGGAATGATTTTTTAAAATACCTGAGTGAAAAAGCAGCTTATCTTTACATCAGAGAGAGCACATGCTGGGAACTGCAAGCTTTTCATCCAACAGAGAATTGTCCCAGCAAAAGGCTTGTAGTGAGCTCATCTTTATGTTAATCTCCGTGTTAACCCATCTATTCAAGCTGTCCTGCAAAACATACCCGGTTAAATATGAAGTGCAAAAATTGTTAAACTGTTATACAAATTCATCATTCTAAAATTATTAGCCAGAGGAAGGTGCAGTCCTTGTACCTCTAAGTCATTTTTGGCTGTATCAGCCCAGGAAATCACATCACTTTCTTTTTTTTTTTTTTTTTTTCC
>VWZN01001188.1:56521-70730 GCA_013396955.1 Regulus satrapa
TTTTTTTTTTTTTTTTTTTTTTTTTTTTGAGTCATTTTTTTCTGTCCTACTTGAAATTCATCAAAATGCTTGTCATGGTCTGTAAAAGTAAATTTTTTGATTGCTGTTCCAAACTTATTTCCAAGTTCTCTTAACTTTGCTAGAAGCTGTCATTTCAGGCCACCAGTATATATATATATATATATATATATATATACACTAAAGCAAAGTTTAATTCTTTTTTAAAAACCTTTTTTCTCAGCGTTTTAGTTTTGGGTTTAGAATTTCTGTATCTGGATGTTATTTAAACATCCCCCTCTTGTTTCTTGTATATGATTCTTACATTCTTAGCAATGGATTTGCTTTCTTATTAGAAATCATTTGTGTTCAGTCCATGTAGTGCTCTGTGTTTAAAGCTACTAAGAACCAGATCTGAAAATTTACATCCTGATAAATACCAAAGACCTCTCTTTGCTCAGCTGTCCCCAAAGTAACAGCCTTCAATATTCTTTCTGCTTTATTCATTGCAATTTAGTGTGTTTCTGCTTGTTTGGGAATAATGCGCAGACAGGGGACTTTCCTGTTTAAAACAAATTGAGGACTGTGTCTGAATCTATGAATATTTCAGAAGAATCTGGACTGTGAAATATTGAAATGTGAATCATAATGCACCAAAGAGACGTCACACTTGATAATTTGTAAACTTTTTAATGTAATATATTGTGTGTAGGAAGACTTGTATCTATCTCTAGGGGCCAGGAGCCGATTGAGATATATCCATAGGAAAAATGGGATCTGTGGGAGTGGAGCAGGCTCTCAGCAGGCTCCTCAGCACTTCCCCCTCTCTGAGCTGGGTAATGAGTTGGATTTCACAACAGAGGGCACAGGGCTGGCAGCAGAGATCAATAATCTGAAATGATGCACTTGCCTGCTGTAGGAAAGGTGCTTTCCCTCCAAAAAGCAATTTCTGCCTGTGCTTTGGGCTCATTTAAAAACAAAGCAGAAGGCAGCAGGTACCACTAAAAATCTGAAGCTTATTGAGCTCCAGGGGTGCTGAGCCCCCTGTCTCCCCAGACCGAGTTACCTTGGCTGATCTGGGTGTGGTGATCCTGCAGCAGTTCAGGAATTGGGGACACGAGGCTGTTATTCACAGATAAAATAACCTGAGTGAGAGAGAGAAAAAAATTGTGTGGTGGGGTTTTTTAATAGAAGAGATTTCTATTTATTCAAATAATGCTGCTGCCAGAAAATGGCATGTTAATGCACTTGGATGTCATCTAAATATATATATATAAATTCCAAAGATAGACATACATGCTTAGAGTTAAGTATCCCTTCCAGAGACAGGTTGGTGTAAATTTCAGAGGTGCAGTCACTATGACTCAGTAGGGGATCAGCAGCTGAATCTTGCGGTGCCACAAGTTTCAGAATCCTTTTCTCTTTTAGTTTTTCTTTCCCATCCTGGCTTACCCGCTTCTCCCAGTTCCAGGAACCACCACTGCTGTGGGAGGGAGAGTGTTTTTGCTGGGGACAGCGTGACGTGTTGGCCCTTTCAGCCACCTCCATGGCTAAATCACTGCTAACTCATCAGTGATGCACACTTGTCCTCTAATCCTCTTCACTTCTTCCCCTCTAAAGTTGTATCTGATGCAAACAGGCTAAGTCGGTTTGAACACCTACTCTGACTTCTTTTTTTCAGCACAGTGATCAAAATAAATTGTTTCAGCGCTTCTCTTAAGGCAGTGTGCTTGAAAATCATTTCCATTTCAGTGTAGAAAATACTTATTTTATTTGGAGAAAAGGCTGTTGGAGTGAAATGTGTTCTCAACATATTGTTTTTTTAGAACCCAGACTAATTTTTGCTGTGATACCACTGCTTTTAAATCTGTTTCCAGGAAATGTTTAACCTAATGGACTCTTGGAGAGAAAAGGGGAAAAAAAAAAAGGGGCACCACAGTTCTTTAATAAAATTATTTTAAAAGCTCTCTCATTTCACAGGAAAGGCTAAAAGGTTCCCTGAGCCAGAAGGAGAAAGCAAAGACAATTTGACCGTGGCCTAAACCCCTCTTTTCAGGCCCACAGGCCCAAAGTGGAAGTTTAAAAGAAAGTCTGTCAGCTCATACCACAACCAGCAAATGTTATTACTGCTGATACTGCTGATTCTTCTGAGGGCAGAATTTGTAAATTTTTTAGGCAGTTGTAAAAGACAAATCGCATTTCCTAAATGGCCGATAGTAGCTTGTACTAGGACAACTGATATAATGGGGAGATAAAAGAGTATTTTATACCCTGTTACAATATTCTAAGTGTAAAAATGCTTTGATCTGGTGTTTCAGATTATATTCTCTGGAATAAATGGAGATTTCTGGATGCCTGCTCAAACTGTGTAAATTCCACCCAAAGGAAGGGAATTTTAATGTCATTTTTCCCTTCCTCTTCCTTAATACTTCAAGGAAAAAGTAACCACAGTGCAGAGGAGCCCAACCTCCACAACAGTTGCACCTTAGGCATTAACGACTGTGTTTGGTTTTGCCCAGGGAAAGCAAGGAGATGCGTGCCAACCAGGCTAAAATATCCATGGAGAACAGCAAAGCCATTAGCCAAGACAAATCCATCAAAAACAAAGCTGAAAGAGAGAGGTGAGTGTCCCTTCCTGGCAAGGGAAGAATGCTGTCAAAGCTAACAGGGGAAGTGATGGACTAATTCCATTAAAACCACGCTTTTATGTATGGAAACGAGGTCTAAAGATTGTGCTGGACTTATTTTTAGATAACAAAAGTGATTTTCTCACATTTATCCTTTTAATAACTCTGATGTCCTGAACATCTTTGACTGGCTAGAGTAGGTCCAATCACACATTATTAATTGTAGTTATTGTACTTCAAGTGCATTCTATTTTTTTGCTTTTGCAGTGAAAGGAGGGCCTGACTGAGAAGGGAGTAAAAGCAGAATCTACACGACAATGTCTTAAAAGCCTTTGGGGTTTTCCCTTCACGTTGGCCTTGCCATCTGGCTCGTTCTTTCCTTTTTTACATCCCCTCCTTGGCACTGGGCTATTTCGGTCCCAAAGCCTGAACCCGTTCCTGCTGAGCCCAGTCCCTTGAGTGCTGCTCACTCCCAGCTCATCAGGAGGATGAGTTGTCAGAGTTTGCTTTGTTGTGTCAGACCTCACTAATGACTCCAAGATAAATCTCTTCCCAGATCTGAAAGCAGCTCTGGTTTGTGGGCTGATTCAGCTGTTTGAACTATTTTTGTTCTCACTCGTGGCAGAAATCTTAGGAAGAGACACTGAAGTTATTTTATGTAGCTATTAATTGTGTGTTTATATTTTTGTATAAATAACAGCTTTAAGAAGCTTGCAGTATTGGTAAGAGTAACTTTGCTTATGATCATCAGATGATTTTTCTCCATTACCACTCTTAAGACACACAGCACTTTTTATCTACCAAAACTGACAGCAGAGTGCAGCAAGGGATGCACAAATTAATTAAACAATTTTTTTAAGGTTTTGACCACCACTCCTGAGTAAGGAAAAAGCAGATTTCATTCACAGCAGTCAAGTCTTCAGTCATACTGCCAATACACTTGAAAATCTCTAAGTCAAAAGTTCTGTAGCCAGAGGAGAGTACAATTTGCCATTAGTCCCACCTGGTACAGATAATCAGAAGACAAAATTCACCTGAGGAGTTTGTGATTCTCTCTATTGTAGCTTATGGGTTTCTTTCTTTCAAAAAAAAAGAAGAAGTCTTCATGGATAATGTTTGTTTTATTTTCAGGCGAGTCAGAGAACTGAACAGCAGCAACACGAAAAAGTTCCTGGAAGAGAGAAAAAGGGTAACTATAACCTTGACAAGTCACTGGGTGCTATTTCTGGATATTATTTTTCATTTCTCTGTGTTGAGAATCCAGCTCTACCAGATTTTTGTCTTTGCTTTGTTGCACATACTTGTAGAGTAAAAGGTCTGACATCTCTACAAGATGAAGCTATTTTGAATTAACAGAATTACTGCTCATTCCTGTGTGTTTGCCAAGTCGATGTATTATGTGCAATATGTTCACTATGTATCTATTAATTATATCTAATAATTAATAATATAATAATATTAAGATTTTATTAAGATTGGGTGATATACTAGGCCTCCTGTGATGTTTTATGCCACCTATATGGGGCAAGACAGCATATATATGTGTATCTTTCAACTAGGTTTTTATTTTCCTTGTTAATAATGTGTTATATTCTCCCCCCTCCCCCCATTATTTTCTCTCAATCACAGCTGGCAATGAAGCAATCAAAGGAAATGGATCAGTTGAAAAAAGTTCAACTTGAGCACTTAGAAGTCTTGGAGAAGCAGAATGAGCAGGTATCTTGTTTTAAAGGCTTAGGAGTAAAGCAAGCTAGAGAAAACAGTAACCAGAGTCAGGCTGAGTAGAATCCTTCTGAATGTAAGTCCTTACCAAAACAGGATCCTTTTCGTGGTCACTACTTACTTTGGGAGTCAAAATGAAGAGGTGAGGTGACTTGAATGGGGAAACAGCAGCAGATTTGTTTCAGCTGAGCCTGGGGAGCTGAACTGCTCAGCCAGATTGCCCTTTCAGCTGTTCAGCCACACTGATACCCCTTAGCCAGATATGACAGTCACTAAGGACCCAGCATATCCATTTTAATTACTCCCCAAAAGCAACTCAAGCAAATCGGTTTCCTTCATTTTGGAACTTACATTTCTAGTACTGATTGAAAAATTAGAGGTGAAACGTGCCCAGAGCATCTCTGAACTCCGAGAGACAGTGAGTTTGGACTGGATTTTAGAGATGTACAGTAGCATGGGGAGTTTTATCTCCACTAGTACACCCTTTCCTAATTAAAATACCTTATTATTTTCTGCTAGTTTATAAGCCTTTTTTTTTTTAATTGAAAAACTACTTGGCAAGGAAGGGAAAATTCTAATCTTATTTCTGGTGGAAGCAACACTATATTCTGAGCAGTTCCCTTGCTGAAAGGTTGAGCCAGAAGAGCTGGAATAATTGCATGGACTTGCAGTACTGCACTTAAAATGTAAACTGCAAGGGGAATATACCCAGCAGTTCAGTGAGGTGAGAGGGAAGGGGAGCATTTAATAGCCACTGCTTTCCATTTAATACCCATTACTGTTACTTCTTTGTTTGGTAAATGTTCAGAACTTGAACTTTCTGAAAGACACCATAATACAGATGAAAGCCACCTAGCAGAGGTGACAGGGAAGGGAATAGTACAGGCAAATCCACTGTCAGGAGAGAGCCCCAGAGCTGCAGCCTGGGTGGCTTCCAGGCGGTGACAGCACTCTGAGATGTCAGGTGGCTGCTCCTACCGAGCCCCAGCCACCACGGTGGTCACTCCTGGATAACAACCACCAGTCCCACTCCGATCCCTCACAGGGCTGTTGTAGATGCCATCTCCAACATCCAGCATGAATGGATCTGTCAGTCAGTCTGCTCCTGAGCAGGATCAGAAGGCAGGAAGGCAGGCCCTGGGGGAGGAAAATGCGCCACAGCAAATCTGTAGCGTCACCGTGACAACTGACAAAAAAATGATGGGCTTGATCCAGAGCTGTGGTGCTATCAGTTCATTGTTTCCATTGGCTTCAGAGAGCTTTGGATCCATTTTTCAGAATACATGAGGAGAGGAGAGGATGATTCTGGTTGTGCTTTTGACCATGGTGTGCTGACCACGTTCTGTATAAGGGAGCTGGGATAAGTGTGAGTCACTGAAGGGCCACCTCTTTGAACAATGAGATGCATCCTCACCTGGGCTTAACAGCTCTGCAGCTAAGGGATGGCAACACGACATGAGCTTGCTCATGTGCCCTTTAAGTCAGATAAATCATCAGTTATTAAATGGAATAAGCTCCTCCGTGTGCTGGTTATCACTTCTGTGTGGGCATGTGGTGGCCTCTGCCACGGGGGCTGTCCTTAACAGCTCTCCAACTCACTCTGATTGGATCCACCTATTTCCATACGTGCTGTTTGGACCTTTCCTTGTAGCCCCAAAAGTGCACCAGTGCCACCCCCAGCTGGCTCTGGTATCGCTGTTATATACACTGATGTATGAAAGTTAGTTGGATCCAGGTGGTATTTGTTTAATGAGGCTTTTGAAACACTTTTTCATTCCTGATCGAAGAAGGCAAGGAAATTTTCATACAAATATACGATGGAGAAAAGTAGAATTATGGGTGGAAGCAGCCTTCAGTACAAACTGTTATGAATTTAAATTTGTTTTGTTTTATGTATGTTTTTCTTGCATTAATTTCTCAATCTCACTTCAGTTTTCATTCATTTAATTTGCTTCTTGTTGTATTACTCGATTTTGACATTTTTATTTTTGTACAAACAGCTTTTGAAATCCTGTCATGCAGTGTCTCAAACACAAGGTAGGATGGATGTGTAATAAGCAAACTATTATTTCAGTGTGCTTTCCTTCTAAATTAAACCATTATCATTGGAGCTCTCCTTGTAAATGCAGCCATTGGGAAGTGCCATTGACACAGTGAGCACAGTGTTAATCTTGTTTGCACACGGATACTTGAGCCTGACACAATATTAACAATATTTTGTGCTTTAGCATCAGAAATTCAGATGAACATGAACAGTGTTGCACAGAGGAAATATTTAGAGATTAACTTATACATTAGCTGCTGCTACTGGAAGATCTGCTTAGAGTTCTAAATCGTGTCTGTAAGAGTGCCTATTGATCTAAGAAAAGTATTTTAGTGTTAACACAGATATGATTAACTGCTAATGCTGATAGTCAGACAAAGGGTATCCACATATTTTAGTATGGTAATAAAATAAGTAATTCCACGCTAAGAATAGCCAAATATAGAATAGATGGCTGGAAATAGCTTCCTAGTGTCTGTGGAGGAGCACTTCAAAATTCACTTCAAATTCCAACGTTACAAGCTCTGGCAATTGCACTTTATGATGTGGCTGTGCTGCTGTGGCTTCCTAAATAATCATTACTCCAAGAAATCCCTATTAACCCCTGTCTTTCCAAGGGAAAGAACTGCACTGCTCTGGAACATCCCCTTGTACAGCCCTGCCTGATCTGAATTACTCCTTTGAACTGATAACCTCTTGCACTACCGGCAGCACCCACTGTAACAACATTTATTTACGGACACGTAATAATTAAATAAACCTCTCATTAGGCTAGGGGAGAAAAAAAAATTATTCTTTTACTGTACATGTTTCCCAGTTTGTGTGATATGTCAGTAGAGAGCACCCTGAAAGCAGAGTCCCTTGGCTCCACAGTTCCAGAGGCTTTTCCTGGTGTGCTGGTGTGTTCACACTGGAATGCACTCTCTGACCCAGCCTCAGGAGGGCACAAACGAGATCCTGCTCCCCTGCTGGATGTGGTCTTTGAAGCCAGGTTCTCTGAAAGAATTCCATACACAATACACTGGGACACAGAATATTTGTAGGACACTCTGTGCCTGTAGTCAAGCCTGAAACGTGAAATGTGTGAGTCACGAAGAAAAACACCACAGGGTTTTGTTTTATTTGGATGTTTCATTTCACACACAAGCAAAATCCAGCCAACATTTCAGAAGAGGTTGTCCATATTGATTTATTTCTTATGTTTCCATATTTTCATGTTAAAAATTATTTCTTCATTACTTTCAAGCTTTTAAGTCATTTAAATGCAGAATGTCGATTAATTTTTTAATCATATTTATGACCGTTGCTTTGCTGTTATCATAATTACTTTTTTCCCCAAGAAGATGATGAGGATGATTAAGCAAGTGCAGGGCTAGATTTTTCAAGAAGGCAGGTATGTCACGTCTGCATAAATCCACATTTGCCTTGGAAAGGGATGGAGGCGCACCCTCATTACTTTAGACCTACATCTGCCCATTTTCACATATGCAAATGTGTGTTTGCACACCCAGAATAGGGGACTCCTTAAGAGGCAGCTTGTATAGCAAAGTTCCCTGTCTAAGCAACTTTTACAACTTCTGGGGGAGCGTAGTTGATACAAATCAAGTCCCCTAACTGTTATTCCCTGCACGATGGATATGCAGCAATTACACCAGAGAAAAGAGCAGCTTGGATTGTCTTTTCCTAAAACTTGTCCTATTGCTCCTGAGTTTGATTGTATAGATGGGTTAGATTGCCCTCTGGGTCAATTTATTCAGGTTCCTTGGGATATGGATTTAAATAATTTCCCAGATTGAGAACCCCCAGGGGAAATGGAGATGCTGACTCGCAGTTCCTTTAAACTGCAGAGTTTTGAACCAAAACACGATAACGAGAGCGTGTGGCTGTGTGTGCATCTGAGAGAGAGAGGAAGGGAATTTAAAAAGTGCCCTCTGAGAGGGGATTCCCAGGCCAGTCACCATTTACACACAGAGCTTTAACTCAGCCTGCAGAGCCCGAGGCAGGCAGAGTTTATAGCGAGGTCTGGCTTGTAATTAATTGCTGGATTTTGCATAATGCATTTGGATAGAGTTTCAGGTGGATTCAGGGTGTATAATCCTATGGAGCACATAGCAGTATTCTAATCCTGAGGTGAAAAACATCCCCTCTGTAATCATAAGAATCTCCAGGTCAGACAAAAATAATTTTTAAAAAAGATACTATTTTTAAAAAATACTACTTAAAAAATCTTGCCTAGTACAAGGGAGATGTTACACTGATGGATTTCTGTCATTCCTTGCCTTTATGAAAGAAACAAGTCCAGCTCATAGATGAATTTCAGGCATTAACACACTGCAGTACTCTCCCAACAGCAGTAAGAATGTGTTCTCAGACATTTCCTATCTGGAGAAACAGTAAATTGGCATCTGCCTAATTTCTTCCCAAAAACTGAGGCTTCTGGATTTTATCACACACTTCTTTAGAAAGTCAACCCACGACTCCCAGAACAGAATAAAAAACCCCCATCTCCTAATAATTTGTAGCTATAAGGATTCCATCCAATTTTGAAAACGGAGTGCTATGGGCTGGGAGGATGAGGGGTGGAAAAAGAATGTTGTTGGCTATCTCTTCAGTGCTTTGCCTGTGTTTCACTCAGACATTCTCATGTGAAACATGCTTCATTGGGAGCAAAAGGTCTAATGCAACACTTCATGCGGTTATTTTGGGTTGCAGGCAAAGGAGATGCAGCAGATGGTGAAGCTGGAAGCAGAGATGGATCGCAGGCCAGCAACAGTGGTTTAAAGCCTCAACAAGCAAATTGAAGTTGGAGAGCACAGCATCCCTAAAATGAGAGCAAAATTTTAAATTACAGTGCTGAGGTTGAAGAGTGGGCTTTTGGTTTGGTTTGGTTTTGGCAGGGGTTTGTTTTGGGTTTTTCTGTTCTTAATATGTCAAGCGTAGCTACGGACCATCAAGTCTTAAGGTTTGCATTGTTTCTTTTTTAACACTGGGCACTGAATTCCCTTTGTTGGATTTCCGTAAGAAATTCCTTTGTTCAGAAAAACCCCGACGCGGAGATTAAGAGAGTTTTTTAAACCCCGTCCTGTTTTCCTTCCTGTATCTCACCAGGCACCTTGCCTGTGTCAGAATCACACGATGAGAGCCTCAAAACACAGGAGATACCTTTAGCATCATCTCAGAGGGCAGTGAAGCTGTAGCTTGAGTCGTGTGGTTTCCCCTTTGCGTTCTCACGTGTGACGTGCTGTGCAATCAGCCCCACGCTGCCGGACCCGCGCCTCGTCAGACGCTCGGCACCCGATGTCCCTGAGCCCGCTGAACTGGACCTTTTGCCAAGTAATAATTAGGATAGTAAGGAGCTGAGTTGGGGTGATTGGAAATTCTGTTTCAAGTGGGTTTCTCTTCAGGCGGTTGAAAGGTTAACTGCGTCTGTTCAAAAGTACGGCGTGCACAAAGTCATGGGCCGGATTCATCGGCTGCAGCAGTAACTTGACAGGGTGTTTCTGCAGCCTCATGATGTCATTCACAAGTGCCATATCAACTCTATCAATTTGGGAGGAGCCAATATCCTGTAGAGGTTACTGCAGTGGATAACCTGAGGGAAATACAGTGTATTCGTGCCAAAACTGATCAGTGCTCTAAGGAATTCCGTATTAGGCACTTTAAGAAAAGTTTACATCCTACATTGCTTGTATAGAAATTGCATTTTGATCCTGTTGCTGCAGATCCCGGATACTACAGGTCGTTGTAACTTAGAAGATTGTTTTAATGGCTTTTGGCAAAAAGTTTGTAACTGTGAAAATGTAAAAAGTATTTATACACTTGGGAAACACAACATTGTAGAAAATCACATACATGTTGCTACGTGATAAAATTAGTAAACAGAAATGCTAAGAGTATGTTTGCATGTGATACAAATGCTACTAAGGTTGTAATGCCTACTATATGACCACAGTCATGCTACTAGCTGGTAAATACTGAGTAAATGTATGGCACAGAATATTGTTTGATTAATTACAAAGACTTTTAGCATTACAAGATCTATATATATATGTGTGTATATTAATTATGTGGGCATTCTTGATACTTGTAGTAAAAGAGAAGTACATAACTAATTTAATTTTACACAGAAGTATTTATGCAGATTTTCAGAATTTCATATCAGGAATAACCTTTTTATGTCCATTAGATATAAAAACAATTTGCTAACGTGTTAATTTGCATGTTTCCAGAGCTTGCTGTAGTTATATTGCAAAAAAATGCATGTAAGCATCCGGCTTGGAATTTGTCCATGCTGCCAATTCAAAGATGACTGCATGGAAAACTGGTAGTTTAGAACAAATCAGATTTCTGATTTCAATGTACTAAGCACCAATTACTTTGTTGTATATGCTTGTACAAACAAATTCTACATATTCCTATAAACAAAATAAATGAAGAGAGATAATTATGTTATTGTCAGTCCTGAGATGAAACTTTCAACTTCTCTAATAAAAAGCTTAAAAATTCAAATCCTTTAGTTTTGACTGCAGTGAATGGCAGGGTGGTGGTGTTATTAATTGCAGATTTTTAGCAAGTTGTTTTTCCTGTAAAAATGTGCATAGTGTAAATATATTTCTATCACAGCTTATTTAGTCAAAGGAGTCTTTTTAATTTTTATTTTTTAATTTCATGTAAGTGATAGAAGCGTTGTGCAGCACTAGAGAACTGCCCCAGTGGAGTGTAGCAGCACAACCTGGAACTGCAGCAACCTGAGTGCAGTGTAGCAGCAGCTGAGACAGAGGTCAGTGAATCTTTAGGTTTTTAAAGCAGGGTTTAAGCAGACTTGGGATGCATATTCAGAATTCCCATTCTGATGCCACAGCCTGTGGGGGTAGCTCCTGGTCCTTTATGGTCCATAACGCTTTAAAAGACGAGTTGTGTACTGAGAGCAGCTCTCTAAGCCTGACTCAAGTGCTGGATGGAGCTGGGAGCAGAAGTGTTTTCAGAGCATGCTGGAGAGGATTTTTATTGGGATTTTTTCTTTTAATTAAAAATGTCCTCTGAAACACAGCTGGTGGAGAGAGTGCCGTGAGCTGGAATTTTACACCGTTGCCTACTGCGGCGGTTTTCAGCCTGTAAGGAGAAGCAAATGACAGACCAGGTGTGGAGAGAACTGGATGGTAAAGCATTCTGTGCTCAGTTAGAGCCTGGCTGGAAAGCCCTGCTCTGCCTGTCAAAGAAACCACTGGGAACAGAGGGCTTGGGTTCAGCCCGCAGCCCTCCCTGAGGAGGATCAAACCTGCCTATTTCATTCCCTGCTGAGCATCCCATCCCTCAGGGCAAAACACAGGTTTTGGAAGGACACAAAATACTGTCCCGAGCCTCTGTCTGAGTCTGTGCTCCCTGCTCAGCCAGGAGCGAGACATCCATCACTTCAGACAGAGAAATTTGCCTCTGTGAAACTGCCGAGTAGGAAACCTCAGCTGCCGGGCTCAGCTCCCCACACTGATACGTATTTCACCCACTGACAATTTAGCATAAAATGGAGGCAGTAATTTGGAATTAAGTGATGAATTTTGTCAGCTAAGTGTTTTGAAATACTGTTTAAGCAGTATTTGATTCAAAAATTATTTGAAGTTTGGCCGCTAATGTAATGAGGTGAGAATTTCCATTGAGATGAAATAGGCTAATCAATTTGAACATTGATACTGAGTTAAAGCAGTTTAAAATGTCATTCCCTGCCGGGGTGATAGATTCCACTTCAGTGAAATTTCATCCAGGGAAGTGGCAGATTTTCCCTCTCTGAACCGCTTAAGATAAATTCAGCTCAGCTGTGATGGGGAGGGTCATGACACCCTGGCCTCATAGGCAGCCTGCTATTCTTTCACTTCCAGTAATTTGGGGGGTTGGTCATTAACATGACTGTTTCCAGGTGGGGGCCTGTTTAACCCCTGCACCACCTGTGTGCGATTCAACTGCATCACCAGAGACCCCTCAGGGAGTGATTTCCTCGCAGCCTCCAGGTGCTGTAGCCCAGGGGCTGCCCGTGAAACCCGCTGCAAGGGGCAAACACAATCGGATGTCAAGCCCCGTTCCTGCTGCCTGTGTCAGTTGTGGTCCCAGCGCCGCAGCCTGGCTGTCACCCTGCTGCGTGCTCCCTTCCAGGAGGCTGGGAAGAGCTGTTGTGCCTGGATAGCAAGGGGGATTCAGCCTTCAGAGATGCCCAGGCAGTCTCCAGGGCTGGTTTCAGGTGACCTAGCCTGGGACCATAAACTGTCCCTGGTCACCCGGCATTTCAGGGCGGCTGACGCCTTTCTGCTCTGTGTTTTGGGAGTTGCTCCGTGCTAGGAAGTCTTAGGCCTTTCCCAGGATGAACCCAGCTCTGCAGGCTGGAAGTGGCAATTGTCACTGGAGCTGAAGGCTTTGTTGCGCCGTGCAGCTGGGGGAGCACAGTTCTGCCCTGTGGGACAGCCTTGCCCCCATCTCCAGTACAGCTGCTCTCGCCCAGCTGCTCCATGGACCTTCCTGCACAGGCTGGATGCGGAGGCAACTGCTCAGGATTTTGCATTTTGCGGCTTAAAAGCTGCCTAAAAACCTTTAAAAAAGGCTGGATATTAAATGGTGGGCTCGAGAAGGAAATTAGGGTAGTTAAACACTGAGCTCATCAGTGTAGGACCTGAGGAAACCAGGCACTAGAATCACCGTAGATATACAGCCTGTTACAATCAAAGGTTATATTTTATAAAAGATTATATTTTGTTTCTTTATATAGTACCCTGAAATTATTATCCATAGGTTAATCCTGCATCACAACTGACACAGGTCTGACTCTATCTGCGGGTGTGCAGGAATGGCTTTTTATCGTGAAAGAGGAGAGAGAGAGAGAATAGTCAGAACATGTTTCGTATGTACAGAAAGCAGAGAAGGAATTTTAACATTATAGTTACAAAAATGAGTATGGTCCTTCAGTATCAGTTTTTATTGTTTAAAAAAGCCATTTCTCTCTGCACTTATGGCAGAGACAGAGAAGTTTCCCACAATCAAAACTCACCTTGCAATATCTTGCTTTGCAAAACCTTGGACCTTTTCCTCCAGATTCCTTTTCTTGAACTAGATATGTGAATTGGTAGCGAATCCAGCAATGCCATCGCTCCATATTGCTGCCGTGCCTTTGGCTTTTTACCAAAAAAACATCCTTGGTGTGGGGCTCCTCATGCCCGCCGCTCCTGGGACTGGCGTCGCTGTAAATTGTAAGTATTTGGATGCGCTCCTGGTCCCGGGCCGAGAGTGGCAGCATCTTAAAGATAAAAAAAAAAAGAAAAAAGGTCCCGGGGAGAGGCGGGAAGAAATATTTCAGGGCCGCATCACCCGGAGCAAGGCAGGGCAGCCGCACGGCAGTCGGCCACACTTCCACCAGCCCGGGAAGGCGCTGCCTCGGCGGGGCGGTGAGGGGCCCGGGGCGGGCAGCGTTCCGTGTTCTCACCGCCGGGCCTCGCTGGCTCTGACCCGGCCAGGAACAAAGCCCGGAGTGCCCCGGCTCCGAGGTGCACCCCAGGTGCGGCCTCCTGCCTGTGTCCCCCGGGAAAACACCCCGCAAACACCCCCCGTACGGGCCGTGTCGACTCTGTCCTAAAGCTCCCTCTCGCCGGGCTCTCGGGGTTTATGCTACGGTGCGCCTTGTGGTTTGTCACATCTTAGAGCTCAGGTGTGTCCGTGGCCGTTCGCACAAGGATGCGTGTTTGCTTCTGACCTTGCCACACAAAAATAGCTGCACGTTTCTTCCTAAATTAACGCGCGGAGCAGCTGTTCGCCTCTCCCGAAATTAGTGACGCTCCGTGAG
>VWZN01001188.1:70869-166034 GCA_013396955.1 Regulus satrapa
TATCCCTTCTTCCCTCCTCCCCGCCCGGCTGCGCGTACGCCCCGTCCCTCGGCGTGGGCGCTCCAGCAGCTCCGCCGGCATCTCCCCTCCTCCTCCTCCTCCCCGCACACCCACACACTTTCCCCGTCCCTCCTCCCCGCCACTCCGCAGCAGAGTGCTTTTGCAGCCTGTGCGGCTCCTGAGAAAGGAGGTGCGGTGCTTTTTTTTTTTTTTTTTTTTTCCCCCCCCTTTTTTTTTTTAATTTTTTTTTTAAATACATCACATTGNTTATTTTAATTTTTTTTTTTCCTTTTCTCCGGAGCGGACCTTTCGGAGCAGCAGCTGCAGCAGCCGCGGCCACGCCGGGACCGAGCAGGGAGGATGGCCGGGGGGCGTCTCCCGGGGCTGCTTTTCATCTTGCGTGAGTACCCGGGTGGCGAGTCGCGACACGGAGCCCTGTCGCGACGAGGCTGGCGCTGGCACAGACTCGGCGCTGTCGCGGCACCGGTCCCGCGGCACCGCCGCCGGCTTGCCACGTCTCCTGCACCTGCTCTGTCGCGACAGCGTCGCCAGTCGCGATGGAGGGGCTNTTTATGCGATACCTCGGAGGATTTTCAGCCGGGGCACTGGGAGGCCCGTGGGTGCCCCGGGGGGGAGTCGGGGTTCGCCCCGCTGAGCCCCCGCTCCCCGCTTGCAGCTGATCACGGAGCAAGCCGACATCCCTCTGTCGCGGGGCGCCGAGATGAAGGGCAAGTGCGGCACGAACGAGTCGGAGCTGGAGCTCTCCTGGCTGGACCAAGCGTACACCCTCAAACTCTCCTTCGTGAAGGTACGGGCTCGGCGGGGGCGGGGGCGCGGCGGCTCCGCGGGGTCCTGACCGGCCCTGTCTCGGCAGGAGGGCCACAACACGTCCCGGGGGCCGGAGGCGTTCTGGAGGCTCAGCCGGATCCAGTTCACCTACGACACCTCCGAGCGCACCTACTTCAAGGATGCCGTCAGCCGTAAGCGCCCGGGCTCGGGGTTCGAGGCAATCCCGGCGAGCGCGGCGCCGGGCTGGGAGGGGAGCGCCCCGCGGGCTGCTCGCTCAATGCAGCCTCCGGGAAAAAGGAAACACCCAACCCTCCCGACACAGCCGGCAGCAGCTGCCGGGTTTAAACCGCACCTTATAATTATTTTTTTTTATCCTTTTTTTTTTTTTCTTNNNNAGGTGCTGGGGTGAGCAGCAGGGGCTCGGGGCGCCGGGCTCGGCGCTCAGCCCCGCTGTGCCCGCAGACGCCGCGGCTCGCCTGGCCGCCGAGCAAGAAGTTGAAAACCTCTCCGGGCTCTCCCCTAACCCCGAGAAGGACATCTTCGTGGTGCGGGAAAACCGGACGACGTGTCTCATGGCCGAATTCGCCGCCAAGTTCATCGTCCCCTACGACGTGTNCTGTCTCGGCAGGAGGGCCACAACACGTCCCGGGGGCCGGAGGCGTTCTGGAGGCTCAGCCGGATCCAGTTCACCTACGACACCTCCGAGCGCACCTACTTCAAGGATGCCGTCAGCCGTAAGCGCCCGGGCTCGGGGTTCGAGGCAATCCCGGCGAGCGCGGCGCCGGGCTGGGAGGGGAGCGCCCCGCGGGCTGCTCGCTCAATGCAGCCTCCGGGAAAAAGGAAACCCCCAACCCTCCCGACACAGCCGGCAGCAGCTGCCGGGTTTAAACCGCACCTTATAATTAATTTTTTTATCCTTTTTTTTTTTTTCTTTTCTTTCCTTGTTTTTTAATCACCGCGGTTGCCGTGGGAGGGAGAGCCCAGCTCTGCCCGTTTGCTGCGCTGCCCGGGCTGTCCTGTGGGACCCGGGGGTCCGAGGCTGTGGGGCAGGGAGACACCTGGGCTGGAAGTCCCCTTTCCTGTGGGGAGATTGTTTTTAAGGTTAATCCTGATGATGGTTGAATAGGTGGGAAAGCAGCAGTTTCCCAAGATAACTAAGACTGGAATTAGTATCATACCCCTACACACCTCCGCACCCAGCAGCCTTCTCTTTTCTCACTGGGTTTCTATTCTTTTGGCTTTCATTTTGGCTCAGAAATCCATTGTCTTGAATTGAAAAATGAAATATTGTCATTTGCAAATCACTCTCAGGATTTTCCAAAAGTGAATAAGGCATTTAGAGTTGCTGCCATAAGACATGCTGGTTTGGGGCTTGTTTTTCCTACTGGTGCTTCCACTGTTTGAGTCCCAAAAACACTGAGCGGGCAGTGCCTCATCAGCCCCTGCCCATGTGTGAGGCGCCGATTGCCTTTTTGTGCTGCTAGAGGAGAACAAAGGGCTGCAGAAGAGCGGGAGGTGGAAGATATCCCTCATTCCACCTGGCTCAGCTGCATTCGGCCTTTGCTTGCAAAACAAGCTTGGTGTGATGGGAAAATATTTTCTCGTCATTTATACTTGGGTGAAACGGTCTCATCGTATTTTCAGGAAAGGCTCAATGGCCTCACTTGCTTTGTGGTGCGGTCCCCAATGGCGCTGCTCCTTCCCACCTGGATTCACAGCCTCAGAAATGGTTGTTTCCCAAATGTAAGGAGCACAACCACAATCCTGGGCTGAACCCTGAGCCTCTATGAATGGGAACCATTTCTCTGACGTTCCGGACTCAGGGCGCTGTGACAGGAGCAGAGCCAGCTCTGCCCTTTGCGGTGCGGCTCCGCGTGCCGGAGCGTTCCCGCCGTGGGAGCCGCCCTGGCCGTGTGGGGTGTCCCACAAAAGCGGGCTCCCACGGCGGGAGGACGCCCCAGGAGCAGCGGGGCAATTCCATTCCTTGCCTCCGCTGGCCGCGGTCCCTCGGGGCCGGGGCCTGACCCGTGCGTGTCCCCTGCCAGCCGGGAAGCACACGGCCAGCTCGCACCGGCTCTCGGCGCTGGTGACCCCCGCCGGGCGCTCCTACGAGTGCCAGGCCCAGCAGACCATCTCGCTCGTCTCCAGCGACCACCAGAAGGCCGTGCAGCTCCTGCTGTCCGAAGTGCGGCTCCAGCCCTTCGACATCCCCGCGGATTTTGTCTTCAGTGAAGGTAAGGAGCAGGCAGAGGCAGGTCCTGCATCCTGCCGGGACCTTTGGGGATGTTGCAATGTGTACTGAAGGATTTCAGGACCCACCTTTTCTATAGCAACCTTCCCCTCGCTGCAGCTGGTTACCAGGGCTCTGTGCAGCCCCTCTGATGTCTGCCTTGCCTCTGTGGCCCCCCAAAAAGCTTTACAAATTCAGCCCTCCTGCCAGAACACGGGCTGTCGTTGTACCTGTGTTGGCTTCTGTAAGGACTCGTAGAGTCAGATTGCCAGCAAGCCCCAATGCAGCATCCCTGGGGAGCCCTGCAAGGCTCAGGTGTTGCCTCTGCAGCACTAAAGTGCTTCGGCACAGCCCCTGGGGGCCTCTTAGGGCTGCTGCACACTGAGGAGGCTTGGGGCTGCAGTGGCAGGGGACACTGGGGGTGCCCGTTCCTGGCTTCAGTTTGATTAATGCTCATTGTGAGGGTGAAGGAAGTGTAACAGGGACTTCATTGAGGCTCCTCCAGCACCAAACACACGGGATGCCATTCCCCTTCTGGGATTCTTTAACATCCACAGTGGATAAAAGAAAAGCTGAGTTAAAACATGCTGTTTGTATCAAAGGGTTGCACTGGAGTCTGCAGCAGTGCTGCTGTGGGACAGGATTCCTGCAGTTTTAGCTTCCTTTATCCAAAGGAACTCATGGTGCTCCTCCTCCCTGGCTTTCCCATCAGGTTGGATGGGGCAGTGTAGTCAAGCTCACCTGGATTAGGTAAAACCAGTTCCATTTCAATAGTGCTGCCTAAGCACTAAAATTGGTTAAGCCCTTTATTGTAACCAGGTGCAAATAAAATGTGTAATAGCCAACTCTTTTTAATAACGAGTTAGAAAATGGTGGTGTTCAAGCCTAGCATTAAAAGCATGGAGCTTAATTATTCTGCATGTGGGGAATATTTTGGAACACAATAAAAGCCCAGCGCTGAGTGCAGAGCTGAGTGGTTGCACTCATGACTCGCATCCTCTCACCGACGTAGTAAATTTGTGCTGTTGCATGTGCTGGCTCTGGCAGAGCTCTGTCTGCCTGAATTACTCATGGCAAGGACAGACTAATACTGAGTAGGTTTTATCTGTGGGCAGGGATTTTTGTTGGGTTTTTTTTGTATCAAAGTAGTACCACATTTTTCTTTGATTTACAGAGAGAAAACAAGTAGAACTTACAGGTTTGCTGCAATTTTTTTGTTGGCATAGCTTTGCCCTCTCTTTCCTCCTGTGGATCCAGGATTCCTGCACTCAGGGTTGGGCTGGGCAGACCTTGGAAGCTGAGAACAGTGTGTTTAAAATATGCAAGCCTGTGTCTCTGTGATAACAAACTTGAGATGTCCAAGAGCTCCCAGTTAAAACAACCAAACTCGGGGCGCATTGCCAAAGGAATCTACCTGCTGTTTTCATTATATGCTCATTCCTGACAGGCAGCAAATTTGTTTCTGTTCTGTTTTCTCTCTTGTTGCTGTAGGTTGGTGTTATTTTCCTCCAGCACACAAAGAGAGGATGTTGATTTAGCAATCTTTAGACACATGGAGGGAATTCCTCCTCCGGAGGACACCGGGGCTTCTCTCTTTGTCAAGCTCAATGGGGTTTTCTGTCATTTTCACCCTCATTATTCAATTACACTCCTTTTTGTTGGACTCCACTGGAAGTTAACCAGCAGAGAGCACCTGGAGAGGGTGGCCAGAGATCCTGGGAGGTGATTTATCAATGGAGCTCCATCCAGGGCTCTGCCGCTCTCCCGCCAGCCGAGCCCGTCCTCGGCACACACATGGCAGAGCGGGATCCTTTGTGGGGTCTGAGAATCACTGCCAATCCCAAATTACAGTAATTAGCCTTCTCCTTTGTGCTTCATTAATTTCCCATTAGGTAAAATTCCTATTAATTATGAACAAGCTACAGAACATTTTAAAATATTTTAGAGTAGTGAAAGAGACCTGCTAGAGCAGAAGGATCACTGAGACGCAGGAAGGTTAGGACCCTTTTTCCACAAAAAAATGCAGGAAAAATTTCTTCATTAGTCCTGACACTGTCCTGGCAGGGAGGGGTAGGTTAAAAAGCTTGTAGGGAATGATTGGATTTGTTTTGGTTTTTCCGAATGCCTAAATTTATGTGCTAGAGGATTTCTTTTTATTTTGAGACACTGCTTCCAACCCTCACAAATCCTCATTTATTTATTTATTTAGAGTTTTATTTTTCAATACAGAAGAAGCAGAAGTTTTTTTCATTCAGAGTTTAATTTTTTGCATTCAGAGTGGTTTGGGTTTTTTTTTTTTATTTTGTTTTTTTTTTAAATAGAGAAATTGTGTGTACATTTCTCAGCTTAGATGATGAGTAAAATTACAGCTGGATCCAAGAGGGTGTAAGAAGACTTAAACTGATAAAACAACCCTGGAGAAACTGTCAGCTCTTTTGATTTTATATCTAAAATTCGAATATAAATGATGAAAATATATATGATGAAAAATGCCAATACAAAGGGACATGATGGCTGAGAATCAGGGACTGAGATCCTGGGATGGCTCAGAAGGAGCTGTGACCTCCCACTTGAGTGCCACATTTTCTCAAGAGTCCTTTGCACCAAGGCGTGCAGCCACTTTTTAAAAAGCACCTGCTCTATCTTTTTGAATTTTTTTCTTAAAAAAGCTATTTACTTACAAACACCCACCTCAACATTTCCAAAACCTTGTCACGCTGGACAGAGCTGAGCTGTTTTTCCAGCCCTTTGGACCATCCCTGTGCTGTTTGTGCCTGCGGGAGGGCACTGTGCCTTTTGCTGTGGTTTTGTTTTGGGTTTTTTTTTTGGGTTTGGTGGTTTTTTTGTGATTTTTTTTTTCCGTGTTTGCTCTGCAGAAGGATTCTGGAAGAGGAAAATGGGCTCTTAGGTGGTTTCACAGCCTGGTACTGGAATTGGACTAGCACTCACCATAGAAACCGTGGCAGTACGTGAGGCTGGGAGGAGGCACAGCACAAAGGAGCAGTGAGCAATGTACCTAAACACCTCCTTTGTGCCCCTCTGCAGTGGCTGTTCCACGGGGCAGGGACTGGGGGTGACACCGCCCTGGACGGGGCGACCCTGCCGTGTTTGGGATGCAGCAAAACTCCCAGCACTGCCTGAGCTTCCTCTTGTTTGCCAGGGACATTTGTGCTTCCCTGGACTGAGGGTAAACCCTGGTGACTGGGGAATGCCGAGTTCCCTGCGACCTGGAGGGAAACACTGGGGGGAATTTGACAGAAAGGGCTGCTTTCCTGCAGGGTCATTAGCATTGAAATCATAGCTGTTCCCAGTGCAGTGGTTCTTCATCTGTCAAGCATCAACCTACCCGTACTTGAGGGGGTTGAATGTCCAAATTTGTCTGCCATGGACTTCATGCCAAGCCTTTTCCCCTCCCGTTCCCCCTTTTCCTGCGCTGATGGAGCAGGAATGATCCCTGCTGCCTGCCTGCCTCCCTGCTGTGTCGTGGATCTCAGAGCCTTTGCTTTGAATTCTTGGGGTGAAAAATGCTTCATTTGAATTCTTGGGGTGAAAAGTGCTGTGTAAAACACCCAGTTATAAATGTGAAAGTATTTTAATTTGGTGTAAAATGATGTGGCTTGACACTGTACTGATGTTGAAATGGAGAATTCATCCTCCTAGCAGTCAGCACGCAGAAAGCCTCACTTCTGCTGCAGATGTGTTTGTGCTTAGCACTTCCCAGTGCCTCCATGCTGGGTCCCCCCATTCCTATTCCCCCTACAGTCTTCCAAAGAGCGCCCAAGCTTTGGTGGTCTGCTCCAAAAGGAGAAAATGGATATTTCTGGTGAGGAGAAGGTGTGGGTAGGGCAGAGACAGCTGCTCTGCCTGGGGGAGAGGTGCAGCGGGGTCCAGTTGGGTTTGGGATCATGCTGCTGGACACTGATACCTTTGCTTGGCTTTTTCCCCCCCTTCCTTTATTTATGTTTTTATTTTATTTTAGTCCTCTTTAAAATAGTGTCAGGATAAAGAACTCTCTTCCTTGGCTGCTTGTCGGCACCTTTCTGGGCCATGATACAGACCCTTAACCACAGCTGTGGCTTTCTGTGGAGCACGGATCTCTGGCCACATCCTCTGTCGCGTTTTGTGCCCTGCAGCCAGTTTGCCTGGGCAAAATTTGGCGGAATTCAAACGTTACAAGTGGGTGCTTTGGAGCTGGATCTGTTTTCTGCACTGGTGCTTTTAGCTTTCCCTTCTCCACTGGCTGCAGCCCCCCACGTCCAGCCCGTTCTCCTGCAAATGCTGGAGCGTTCCTGTTTAGGGAAAGGTGAATGGAAAACCCAATGTGCTCGAGCACAGGGGAATCCTCTCAGCTGGGTTTCCTTTCCACCTTCTGTAGGGTTTAGGCTAAGCCACTTCCAAAGCAAAAATCAGCGTCCAGCCCCAGTGATCTGCCCGTTGCCACCTCAGCCCAGCCTGTCTGCAGCCATGGCGGGGAGGGGGGCAGGGGTGCACAGGAGCTCCTGGAGCTTGGATCCTTCCCAAGGGAATGGTGCCGCTTTGGACCTGTGGGGAGAGGGGTCAGAGCAGCCCTGGCCCCACAACACCACCCCGTGAGTGGCTTTTCCTGCTGGCAGCTCTCCCTGGGCTTGTGTCCCTGCGAGCTGCTCGGGCCTTGGCATCCTAAACCGGGAACAATTCCACGGAGCGCTGGAAACCCAATTTTGGGAGCTAACTAATAATCAGGATTTTTTTCCCCCCCATTCTCCTTACTACAAACAAACAAAACCCCTGCATTGCAGCAGTTGCTGAATCGCCTGTGCCACAGTCCTGGTGATTAATCACTCCTCTGGTGAAACAGTGAGCAACTGGAACTGAAAAGGACATTCCTTTGTGTTAGACTACATTTCACTTTTGCTTTTTTTGGTTTCACCTCATTTACAGCTTGAAATGTTTCCTGATGGTGTTGCTGGGAGGAGGCTGCACTCCAGGACGTGGTGAGGCTCCGGCACCGCTGGAGATGGGTCCCTGCTGTCACCTCCTGCCTGGGCCTGGGGGTCTCTGGGTTTTTCCTGCTCTTTGCCACATGCTGTTAGATTTGTGGAGCATTTGCTCTTTGTGGTTATTGCAGATCTCTGCAATCAGCTGCCCGGGGAACCCATCTGGACACTCTTTAGCAAGGGGGGGAATTCATGGTGTCCTTTGTATTTGCTCATCTAACACACAGCCTTCTATTTTTCCTTCTTTTTTCCTTAAAGTTGTCATTGTTTTCAGTGCATTTCTAATACAATGAAGAACACGAGCCAGAGAATTGCCCTTCCTGTATCATGTACCCTTTTTCTTTTTCCCCCACAACTGGCATTTCTCTTCTTTTTAGCCTGGCAGCCCCATCTCAGCAGCATGGGCTCTCCCTGTCCATCAGCACGGAGAAGCAACAACCCTGTGGGGAAAAGAGTGCACCATGATGCTGTCACTCAGGCCTGCAGTAGACTCTGGAAGTGTAACGGAGCTGAGCCAGGATTAGCAGTGTATCATGTTTCCTGACCTTAGTGGCCTTTCCAAGCTCAATAGAAAAGTATTTCCCTGTTGCATCACTGTTTTCTAGTGGTTTATTAGGCCATGGCAGAGGCTCATCAGCCAGAGACAAAAGCACTGGCCGGGCTCGTGTTGCTTCTGCTCGTCCTTTGCCATATTTGACTTGGGTGCTCTTTGACACAGGCACACACGTGTGCTCTGCCAGGGCTGGTGCTGTGCCTGTGGGGAGCTCCTGGAGTGGGGCAGCCACGCTCTTGGACCTCTGCCAACTTGCAGACAGAGAGTCATGTGCAGGGTGAGTCTGGTGTAGAATTAGAGACTTGCTGAGGCCTCTCCAGAGTCTCTAAGTGAATAAACAAAGCAGCTCTTGAGTCCCTCAGGAAGCTCAGCCTTTGTCTGCCCTGTTCCCAACGACACGACCATCGATATGTGGCAGAGAGGGCTGAGCTTACGGCCATGAAAGTGTTTTCCAGTGCGTGGGCTGGTTTGACAGACCTCTCCCTGCGTGCCTGCGTTGTGACTGATTCCTCTTCGCTCCACAGCAATTGATTTTCTTCTGCCCAGCTCCTGCGCGGAGCTCGGCTCGGCAGCGTCTCAGCCACGTCCCTCTTTGCCCTCTTTCTTCCCCTGCAGAACACAAGTGCCCGGTGGACCAGAGGGAGCAGCTGGAAGAAACCCTGCCCCTGATCCTGGGGCTGATCCTGGGGCTGGTGATCGTCATCACCCTCGGCATTTACCACATCCACCACAAGCTGACAGCCAGCCAGGTGCAGATCCCCCGCGACAGATCTCAGTACAAACACATGGGATAGGGAGCAGCACCCAGCAACCCGGGCACTTATCAGGTAGAAAAAGCAAAAGCACTTTTTTCTGTGGGTGAGGAAAGGTTCTGAGGGGGGCAAGGGATGGTATTCACAGCACCTAATCCTGAGTATTTCATGGAGACACTCAGGCTAAGGCTTGGCTTTAACACAGACTCTGTAAGGAGACTCGGTGTCTGTAGGTGGTTTGAATACCTTCTTTAAGCAGCTGGGCTGATCATCTGGAAACAGAAATGCTTCACATCTCAGAGTTTCACACTGGGAGCACAATTAGCTGTCTTGGTCTATTTATTTTTTCCCCTTTCTCCCGTCTCAAGAGATTCTTACCTCCCTCTGTATCACCTTTGGAGGGTTCAGCCCTCCACGTTCCTGTCCATGCAGGAAGCAGGGCTGGGAGACAGAGCCATTGCACAGGGTTCATTCAGGCCCTCTAATGAAGGGACTCAAACCACATCCCTGAGTTTGCACTCATGTGAAGAAAAGCATGGTGGCAAATGCAGGTGTGCTTTGGAGAGGAAAAAAAAACAAAATAAATTCAAGGTCAGTAACTCCAGTGGAGCAGATTACAGCTGTGGACCTGACCCCATACTGACTGAGGGAAGAAAGGTTGTTTTTGCTTCTTGAGCCACATCTGAACTAAACATAGAAAAAAAAAAAAAGAAAAAAAGTATTGATACACAAATTATAAAGTGCCATGCTACTGCAAGTCAACTGAGAAATGCTTCTGGCTGGGCATCCTGCACGTATTGTGATTGTGGTTGAGATGTTACATTGCTACCTGCAACTGATAATTTTCACAACAAAACGAAACAAAAAAGAGAAAAAGAAAACAGTAATGTTAAAGTTACTATGCAGATTATTCAGGTATAATCTAATGTAACAGAAAAAAAAATATAAGAAATCGATCCTTAAATGTAGATGATTTTTAAAATTAATTAAAACATGTGCACATATAATGCTTGATTTGCCTTCCTAATTTGAAGTGATGTAATGTTTTGTGCTGGCTCCATGATACCAGTGGGATCAGAACACAAATACATCATCTGAGTGGATGTCACATGTTGGATTTATTCTGGCAGGGGTCTGGCTGCAAATGGCTCGGTGCAGACACGGTGGTGGGTCAGGGTTCCGTGATTTGTCAGCTATCCCTAATATTTTCCTGTCTCTTGGTAGTTTTTCCTGTGTGTTGTGTGGGCAGTGAGGTGTTTTATTCCAGTACTGTCCAGTTCCCACTGAATCCTTTGAGTCCCCTTGGCTCCCTAACTCGACAGGAATTAGTCCAGGCCTTGTGTCAGTTTTTAGGGTATGGGAAACACTTCCTTGTTCTTAAACTGATTTAATTCCAACAGAGGCTTGGTTGGTTTTTTTCCTGCTTAAAACTCAATCAAAGAAAAATAGTAATTTCAGTGTTGGAAAAGGCAAGGGAAGAAACTTCACTGTTCTTTAATGCTGTAGTCTCTGGACTTTTTCATGGAGGTGGATGCAGCATAAGCCTTCCTTTAGTCCTGCCTTATCCTGCTCTCATTTCTATGCTATGCTCAGCTTTCTGTTTTCTCATTTGGATGCAAAAAGCAAAATTATGGGACTAATGGCAATTGTGGCTTTGCCCTTTTCCTTCAGAGCTCCAGTGAAAGGGTGCTGGGTGAGCTTTAGACTGACCAAGTGCCACTGCCTACAACAAGCTGATAATTAAAAAAGAAAATAAAAGGTTCTTTTAGAGGCAGTTAGGAAAAGCCAGAGGTAGCAGGAGGGTGAATAAAAGGATTAAAGGTTCATCCTTAATAGAGAGGAGCTTTGTCCTGCCTCCCCCTTGTCTGCCCTGGGGCCAGGAAGGCTCTCCCAGCCAGCTCCCGTCAGCCTGGCACATCTGCCACTGTGCCATCCCAAAGGACAATGAAACACGAACGGGAAGCCAAGAGCTGAGCTGCGGATGCCAGAGGAGCCCCTGCGCTGCCGTTTGTGTCCTGCACTGGCCGTCCTGGCAAGGGGAAAGCTGGGGAGAAGCTGCAGCCCGTGGAGCCCATGGAGCCGGGTCTCAGTCCCTTGCTGGGGCTTCTCCTGTCCCACCACGTGAGCAAGAGCTGCCTACTGTAGCAGGGAGATGCTCCCAAACTTCTGAGTGGATTCTGGATGGGAAAAAGGCCGATCACGGTGGCCTCTGTGAGCTGTTTTTAATTCATCCTGCACCCACCCTGTCCCTGCCTGACCCCAGAGCACTGAGGTGGTGGCAATGGCCGTTGGATGGGGACAGCCCTTCCCAAAAGCTGATGCAGCTCCTGTGCCTGCTTGAAGGATTTCTGCTGCTTTTCACAGCAGGTGAGGGTTTCCCTTAGGAAGCACCTGGCATCACCCTCAGGGGGTGAGTGTGTCTGGAAGCTATTAGGAACAGAGTTCCAGGAATGCAGGAATTAATTTCTTGGTTTTCTGAACTCATAGGAATTTTTTTGTTGTTGTTGGACTGAAATGGCTTTTTTGCTTTCTGGGGGAAGAAAGGAAAAAAGAAACAATAATTTCATCTCAGTGGCAGTTTGTTCCCCAGACTGATGTGTCTTGGTTGGAAAAAAAAGTTATTAAGGTTTTGGGTGAAAAGTTTTAAAATATTTTAATTCTCTCCATCCTTTTGCTCCCGTTTACTAAAATTGATCTGAATTCTCCATTGGTTTAAGAGTTTCAAGCCTATTTATGAGAGAGATTATGTCCAGCTTCCCTCCTGCCTGTCAAACTGCAGCAGCACTTGAGGACGGCAGTGCTTTGTTGTGATTTAATTTTGTATTTAGCTTTCATTTATTGATGGCTTCTTATGGGTGAGCTGCAAATTGAAAGCTTTGCTTTATGGATGTTTATGAACACAGCAGTAGAAGGTGGATAAATACACCTTATCACCCTACTGAGCTCTGTGAGGACCTGTAATAATTAAGCACTTACTAAAGCAGCTGCTAATGACTTACAGAGTACTTGTGATTAGAACTTTAATTATAAATTATTGATGTATTGCTGAGGAGGGGACTGACATAGCCAGTAAATGTCCTGGCCTCTGCTGCTATGATTTAGGAGTAGTTTTAAAACTGTGAGCTCAGAAAAAGCCATCATTCCTTAGTGACAGGTGGGAATTTCATTGGAATCTCCCACCATACCTGGAGCACGGCCTCAGCTTCCGAGTGGATGGATGCTCTTCACAAGCCTCATTTGTTTGTTTTTGGGGGGTGGCAATCCATTTTTTCCATGTATTTCAAAGTATTTAGTGATGTCAGAAACCAAAAGGAATAGAGATCCTCATTCGTAGGTCTTGAAGGTAGCAAATATAACATTTTGGGATCCATCAGCTGACTGGGGAAACTGGGAAGGATTGCTGTCAGTAGGGGTGAGAGATCAACAGCTGTGAGCTGAGAATTTGGCATGTGTAAGGCAAAAAAAGAAAGGCGTTATTTAGGGGCTAGAGAAAGGAAGGTGGAAATGCAGTGACACTTAGAAATCACTTGGGGCAGCTCTATAAATCACTCTTTATATAAATATTTATTTGTATGTATGTATGTGTGTATCCTTGCATATATCTATATATATTTATATATATATAAAAGAACACTTTTTCCCTTTGTTATCTGCTTGGTCCAGTACTGTGGGACTGAGTCAAATTTGTAAAGTAGAAAAAAGACAAGGGGGAAAAAAAATCCACACTGAAACGGAGAGTGTTTATTAATTAATTTATTTAACTTGCATGTGCATTTGTCTCACCAGTAGCTGGTGTTCACAAAAAAACCCCTTTGAAATCGACAAAACTCTCAGTAAACTTGATGAACACTGTTTAAAGTATCTAATGATAAGAAAGTTGCAGAAAATTCTTCACTTGTACAGCCTAAAATGTGCTGAATATTGAAGAAAAACCTCCCACCAACCCCTTTTTTTTTATTCAAAGATGGTTAAAAAAGGTAATTCTGTGGCTAGTATTAAGCTGTGCCGTTGCCTGGACTGGTGCAGCCTGGTTTCCTGAGTTGTCAAGACTACAAAAGTGAGCCCTGGGGGCTGTGGGTGCTCCGGGGGGCGGCGGGAGCCAAACGCGTTTTCTTCAGAGGCTTCTTCAAATGTGCAAACAGGGGAGGCAGAGAGAGCAGTGGGTTCTTACTCTGATGTAAGAACATCTCTTCCATGTTTCAGGTCATCCTTATCTCCTTTTTTTCTATTGTATTGTTTTAATTGCTTCTCTCCCCCTCCAAATATTCTTTAAGGGCAGAACTAAAGGAGCTTCTTTACTATTGGCAACTCTTTTTTCTCCCAGAGGAAGATCTTTACGCAACAGCTCCTGCCAGGTTTAGCTGTTTGGTTATAATTTACTACAATAAATAACAATTCATTTATTAACTATGAAATTCCAAAATGAGAAAGAAACTGTGTTTTCACAAACTTGGCTTGTGGTTCTTAACGATACCATAAAATGAGGTCAGTAAGGAAAAAAAAAACAAAACAAACTCGAAAAACATGGCTTTTGCATTATACAGAATTAAAACCAACTAATCATTAATAAATAAAATTAGTTTCTCATCAAAATAATTATGAAGCACTTCTAAAAGTTTTAAAGGCAAATCTATTTAGGCCTACAGTTAACATGCAAAGTCATCCAACAAATAACACAAAATTGTACCGCAGTAGTCAACTGTTGCATCAACATTCAGCAAGGTCTAGACAGCAGCACGACTTCTCCTCTATGGCAAACACCTGGCAGCACATCCCAACCCCTCCTCTCCCCTCCCACAGCTCTGCCTGAGCTCCAGGGATCCCTCTGGGGTGCGAGGAGCAGCTCCTGCCCTCGCTCTCCGCTGCCAGAGCGGGACAGAAATCACGGAGGCGTCTGTGGTGGCAGAAAAAAAGAGGGATCAGCCCGGTCTCGGGAGGGCCCTCGGGCCAAGGCTGGGCTGGGGGTGTTGGCTCCCAGCGAGGGGGAAAGGGGACACCCCGAGCACGGCTGGCCCTCAGCAGAGCTGGGCTGTCACTGTCACCGAGTGCCCACCAGCATCAGCTGTCCCTGGCTCTTCCAGCGCCCTCCGCACCCCACGGGAAATCTGCAAAACCTTACAACTTCCTAAAGGTGGGTGTGGTTTCTTTTTTTTAATTATTATTTATTTTTTTATTTTCTCCTGTTTTCAAAAGGGTTAAAAAAAGTAGGAAACTTCATCTTCTCAAATTCTCGCTAAGTTACACTTATTACTTCAACTAACACAACAGTTACATGACAAAGTACTGCAAGTTATCAAAACGTACTGTACAGAAAATTACAAACTTGTTGCAAAATACATTGCGCTGCTCTGACCGAGATAAAAAGTGCTTTGTTTTGTCAGAAAAGTGTTCTTCTGAAACAGAAGTGCCATAGCCTGCAGTAAAGTTCAGGTGTTTCGCTCTGGCTGTGCCCTCCTCTGCTAAATTACCTTTCCAACGTTGGCATCTGGTGCCTTCTGCCCGGATGGCAGAGCAGCCAACAGCGCTGGGGCGCGGTGGGGCTGGGAACCCTCCCTGTCCCTGGAGCACAAAGAGCACTGCCTGGCCTTTGGGCTTCTCTGCACACCGTGCTCTTTCCACAGGGCTGCTTTCTCCACCAGCTTTTCCTCCTCCCTGCCCGCGGAGCCCGCACAGCCCCTGCCACGCGCCGCGAGCCAGGCTCTGCGCTGGCCTCTCCCCAAAAAGCTTCAGCGGTGCCTGTGCTGCCTCATGAGGGGCACGATGCAGGAGGGGGGCCCAGCCAGCTTGAGAAAGGGGTGTCGCAGCAGTTCCTGGGCCGTGGCTCTCTGCGAGGGCTCCCGCACCAGCATCGAGTCCAGGAAGCCCCGGAGCACCGAGGAGACCTGAAACACCACAGTGGCATTAGGGGAGGACAACAGCAGCCCTTCCAGCTCTGCTGGCTCCGTGCATGCCATTTTCTTGGGAACACAAGGGTCACTCTGATCTTCCCTGTGCCGAGCTGAAGGGCTGTGGGTCTTTGCTGTGCTGCTGCTGTTTGAAGCCTTTGGGTATTGCTGGGGTGCACACAGCATTAAGGTACGCCGAGGGCTCGGCTCTGATGGGAACACACCCAAACTGGGAGGTGCCCAAAGGCTACACAGATGTACCAACCCACCCGCAGCAGTGCAGGTGAGCTGAGCTGCTCTGCTCCTCGGGCAGCCTGGGCAGCACAGGGAGCTGGAGGCTGTGCCCAGCTCCCTCTGCCATCACTGGCTGCAGAAGCAGTGCCAGGGTCAGGCACAGAGCAGGCCGTGACTGATGGCTTTGGCCTCACCTCCGCCCTCCACCCCCACAGGCGTCTGCTCAAGGTGGCCCCTTAGGGCTGTAAGCTATCCTTGGGGCATGCAGGGGTGAGCAGTTCTGCCCGGGGGCCGGCCCCGCTCCCCAGGGAGGGCTGACCTTGTGCACGTCCTTCACGCGGGGCGGGAGGTTGTCCCGGATGCGGCGCATGGCCTGCAGCGGCGGCTCGTTGAAGTACGGCGGCTCCCCGTCGATCATCTCCATCACCATGATGCCCAGGGACCAGATGTCCACCTGCAACACACGCGGGGCTCCTCAGCACTGCTGGCGAGGCGGGGGGGCCGGCAGGCTCGGCACTGTGGATCGCGCAGAGCCCGGAGCTCTGCAGAGCCGGCACCGCCCATCTTTCCTTTGGAACCGGCCATGACTGCTCCCAGCAGCGACTGCCAGAACACAGCAGCAGGGCCTTGCAAACCTGGGGCTGTGGCCGGTTTAGGTGCTGCCCACTGGGAACTCCACGCCTTGAGGCGTGCTGCTTTGCACCCACTGGACGCCAACCCCAGGCTGGCTCTGCAGCTGCTGGAGAGCAGGTACCCTTCACTGCTGTGAAATCGCTCACTCTCTTCCCCTGAAGCTTCAAGACTACAGGAACTCCGTTCAAGAGCCCAAGGCAAATGCACTCACTACAGCCAGCACAAGTTAGGTAAGACCTCTGGAAAGGGATTCTAGCTCCAGTTAGGAAAAAAAAAGGGTTTTTTTTTTCCTTACTCCTGGCCTGCTGCAGAGCTGCTCCAGAATCTCAGTCCTCTGCTGACTGTAATTCCTGCCATTTGCCAGCCCAAATACAGCCAGGGCCAGTTCAGTCTGCTTTTGCTCTTTTGCCAATGTTATCCTTTAGCATAAATCCTTTTTTTTCTCCTTTCCCTTCTGGCAAGGAAACTTAATGTAGTCCCGAGTTCAGCCACTTTCTAACCCCCCTAAGTTATTAATAGGCTAATAATAGTTGATGCTATTATCTCTGGAATGTCTTCTTACAACAGCACAGATCCTGGGTGGAGAGCAGTGCCTGCAGGGTGCTCTCACTGTGCCGTGCCAGAGCAGCGTGAGGATGGAGCATCTGCTCAGCTCATCTCCCCTTCCCCGTGTGTATCTGCATTCCTAGATATCTGCATTCTACAGGGGTGTGTCTGTGTGTACCTGTGTGCAAACACAGCCGTGGCCCCGGCTCTGTCTGCTGCCAGCTCTGCAGCTGCTCCTCTCAGCACTCTGGCAGCAGCTCTGTCCCCGCTGGCGAGGTGTGAGTCACTGCCAGGGCCGAGCACTGCACGGGCACGGCTCATGCCAGGCTCCAGGGCAGCAGGGCCGTGACTCACAGCTGCCTGAGGACGGGGTACGGCACTGCGGAGCTGCCGGCTGCTCCCCACCTTGCTGGGCTCCTCTGAAGGGCTCCAGTAAAAATGTGGGCGTTGCCTTTCTCAGACATCTGGCAGCGCTTCAAACAGCTCCCACAGAGGTGCTTTTCCTAGCCCTGTCTCTCAGCTGAAGTCATCAATGACTGCGAGGAAGGAGCCCACGGGCAGGAGGAGCCTGTGAGGGGCTGCTGGTTTGGCACAGGCAGGTGTGCACACCTGGGACTGCAATCTCCAGCCCGAAGGCTGGGTATTAAATAGGAGCAAAGGGCTTTCACAATGTGCAAACCAGGCCAGCTTCCTTTACTACAGCACCCCAAACCAAAATATGTAAAAGCATTCCACTGCTAAGGGTGCTAAATGAAGTTGTTATTTAATAACTTCATCTTGGGGAAATACTTTCAAACCAGGCACAACGCAGCACTCCAGGGCAAACCTAATTGCTGCTATTCAGCTTAGCTGTGCAAATGCTTCTGAACTGCACAGCTCTGACAGAGCTCTGTGGGGTTGGGATATCCCCTCTGCAGTGCCCACTGTGTTCACCCCAGTGCCTCAGGGAGTTGGGATATCCCCTCTGCAGTGCTCTCTGTGCCTCAGGGAGTTGGGATATCCCCTCTGCAGTGCTCTCTGTGCCTCAGGGAGTTGGGACATCCCCTCTGCAGTGCTCTCTGTGCCTCAGGGAGTCGGGATATCCCCTCTGCAGTGCTCACTGTGCCTCAGGAGTTGGGATATCCCCTCTGCAGTGCCTGCTGTGCTCACCTCAGTGCCGTAGGGCAGGCGGGATATCACCTCTGGTGCCATCCAATAGGGTGTTCCAACCAGGGACTTCCTCCTGGGGACCTCCTTTGACACTTGGGCACAGAACCCAAAGTCAGACAACTTTATCTGTGAAAAGAAGAAGTAAAAATCCATCCTGAGTAACAGGACAAACTCCGCCAAGACACACCTCGAGCTGCAGCTGCGGGGACAGGGCTGGAGCTGCAGCCTTTTCCTGGGAGCTCTGGAGGAGTGTCTGGGGATGGGAGCACAGCCTGGGGAGCACACAGCTCACTGAAACGAAGGGGAGAAGTAGGAGAGTGGCAGTGGCGCTCATTCCTGATATCATCTGTCACAGCCCATTGCCTCTCTGCCGGCAAAGGATGTGGCAGTGATGAATGGCTTATAACACTTAGAAATAGAAGGGAAACAAAATATCCCAAGCAGAACCCCCCTGTTTGTAGTTATGCATGTGATACCCAATAATACACATCTCCCAAGTGACACACACCCCTCCTGTGGTTCCTACGGGTTGGCACAATCTCCGAGTTTGCCAGAAAAGGGGGGAAACGAGTGGCATTCACCCCTTTTTATCACCCACAGAAAATAAAGCCCCCTTCCAGTGGTTTGTCAAGCCCAGGACCTCACACTGTGGACTATCCCTGAAGAAGCTGCCATCTTTATGCAGCAGGAGAGCTAAGCTGGAGAAGGCAGGGAAGGGTACAAGACTCCTTGCCAAGGAGCTAACCTGTTCCCTTTGCTTGGGAACTTGGGAATTAGTCCTGTCCTTGAGTAGCTGTGGCAGTGACCTGAAATAGAAATAATGGGATACACAAGCACTCCGGAGAGCAGCTCTTGCTGCATCATGTGCCTGGCTCACACTTTTATGGCAGTTTTTTTTTTAACAACAAAAATTATGGAAAATTATCACCTCCCCCTCCCTGGCGCTGTACAATGCCAAGGTGAAAACTCCTCCAACCACGACGAGCTGGTCTGAGGGTTGGTGGCATCACCCTCTTCCAGAAACAGCATGTTCCTTAAGGCTAAAATCTTTGTCTTAACTCTCTGAGTACTTGTTTGGAGGCCTGAAAGCTCTCAAAGGGATTTTCCTGGACACTTTCCTGACCTCCATCACTGCACAGTTCAATGGTGACCCACGCCCAAGGTTCACAGGCTGTGGATCCCAGCAAGTAATCCATGTCTGGGGATACAAACAAGAGACAAACAGCCCCAGGACAACTGGAGTGGGAAGCTGCACAAATCCCTGCATTGTGGAGACTTACTGTCAGCACTCCCTTGTTTTCTTTTGGATTCTGCACAGACGTTACTTTTTAAAAAAAGTTACGGGTATTATTTTTAACAGAATTAGGAAATGATTGTTGGTATTTCTAAAACAAAGCCAATAATAGCCAAGCTCTCCACGCTAAATGTATTTTTCAGTTTACAGGACGAAGAATGGAAGAAATAATGCATATTTTGGAAGCAGAACCCAATCTTCTTTTGTAGGAGCACAAGAGGTTTTGCATATCTATTGCTCATTCGGGTACATAAAAGACAACGATTTTCTAAAAAAAGATAATTGCACAACACAGCCATGAAGAAATCTGCAATGCAGATAATAAGGACTGGAGTAATGAGTATAATGAGGCACTGTATGCAGATCCCGAGCGCAGATCAGATGTTATTTCAGCAACATGAACTGAAATCACAACTGAAAAACTCCTACACACATGGGATTTTCTTTCCTTGACAGGATTAACCGGAGCAGCCTGTGACTGCTGCAGGAAGAAAATCCCTCTCCCTTGGTGAAGTGGGCATCACATCAGAGAGGAGAGCCTTTGGCTACGGAGTCAGACCAGGCCTGGGAAGCCAAGAGCTTTACCTTTGGAAGGGGAAGGTCTGGACCTGGTTCCAAACCAAAGCTCTTGGGCTCAGTCCAACCCTCCGGGTCTTGCCTTAGACAGGTGTGTAAGGCCAGGGCAGCAAGCCTCAATTTTTTTGTGGGAAAACTGCTTTGTTAACTGAGCAAGTAATTTGGTCCCCTTCTCCCCCTGTTCATTAACAACACAAAAAGCAAATCACGTAAATGAAAGTGTGGGACAGGTTTTATCAAGCATCTTGGAAGTGTGAAAGCTACTCTTCCCATGTGGGGGAGGGTTTCAGCAGTAATGCAGACCATTTCCTATTTCATAGATTGATGGTGGGCCTCCCAAGGAGCTTGGGGGAGCAGAGCACACCTACAGAAACTGCTAAGTAAATGATAACTAAGTGTGGTAATAAGGAAGAGTTTTTTGAAAGGCATCAGGGTACGAGTGGAGCAGCCCAAAAGGAGAGCTCCCATCCCCTGATGATCACCCTTACTGCCTAGCTCCCTTGCCACTGCCTTTGAGCCTCCAATTCCTCCCCCAAGGACTCTGCCTGCAGCACAGATCACCAGTGCGGCCAGGCCTGTGTTTTTTTGATTCAGCTCCCTCAAAACTTATTCACACAATTCACAGAATCACCAGGTTGGAAGAGACCTCTGAGATCATTGAGTCCAACCCAGCCCTGACACCTCAACTAAACCCCGGCACCGAGTGCCACATCCAGTCTGTTTAAACACATCCCGGAATGGTGACTCCACCACCTCCCTGAGCAGACCATTCCAGTACCTCATCACCCTCCCGGTGAAAAACTTTTTCCTAATACCCAACCTAAATTTTCTTGGTGCAGCTTGAGGCTGTGTCCTCTCTATTCTGCCAGCTGCTGCCTGCAGACAGAGCCCAACCCCACCTGAGCACAGCCACCTCTCAGGGAGCTGCAGAGAGTGACCAGGGCACCCCTGCGTGTCCTTTTGTCCCTGGGGGCGGTTACGTGTGGCGCCAGCCCATTCTCCCCTCCCCGGTGATGGCAGCCCGGCGCTCACCCTGCCGTCGCTGGTGAGCAGGATGGAGTCGCTCTTGATGTCGCGGTGGATGACGCCCTGGTTGTGCAGGTAGGACAGGGCCCTCAGCACGGACAGACACACCGTGGCGATCTGCTCCTCGTTCATCCTGCAACAGCAAGGCCAAACACCACCTCGGTGCTGGGGGACACGGGCCGTGGGGAGTAGAGGGGCAAGTTCCCATTTGCCCTGATGCCTGAAGTTTGAGCTTCTCTGTTTTTCCGACCCTGAGTTGTTTTAGTGCGGTTCTGACACAATTCCTTCCCCAGGACCAAGGACAACTGACCTTGGGACCAAGGACAGCTGGTACAAACTTCAGGCCCAAGAGCATAAACAGCAGTGAAGTGAAGAGAGGAAACCAAGGAGGATGGAACTTCATAACCTCAAGCTTTAACTGGACCATTAGCTCCAATATGCTAATGGGCCCAAACGCATAAAAATGTGAGACCTCGTGACTGGTCGTGCATTTTGGGACCATTTTGGGTTCACCTTGGGTGCAGCCCTGCCTGGGCTTTTGCACTGCCCGAAGTGAATCCACTGAGATCTTTGAATAAATCCCTCTTTTATCCTTTTACTCTGCCCAGCCTCTGTTCTAGGTCAGCCTCCCCAGGCAGCAGCACCACCATTCAGGAGATGTGCTAGGCAGTGGCTCTGCGGGGCGAATCTCTGGTCTTATTTCTGGCAAAAAAAAAAGAGAAGGGGTGTGGGGATCAGCCCTGCAGCGAGCTCTGGATTTGTCTCCCTGCAGCACTACAGTGTGCCCTGTGCTGTAGCCTGCTTCCCTCTGGGAAATCAGGGAAATCCTTATTTATAATAAGCTCGCTGCTTGCCAAGCAGGCATCACTACTGGGATGGAAACAGGTGTGAATAAATATGAGAAAAAAACCACCCTTAATTGTATAGGCAAAACATCAGGCCCTGGGCTGTAGCTCTTTGAGAGCACTTCCATGCTTTCTATAAAAATATTCTGGTTATTTCAGCAAAAAAATAAACAAGAGTCCTCATTTCTTTGAGCACAGCTGAAAAACCCCATTCTGGGGTCATTCCCTCAGCTACAGTGCCATGCCTGGGGTGGGCTGTACACCCTGGTGCCACTGTCCCAATGCTGATGTCCCCAGCATCTCTTTTACATGAGCAGAACACCTGTGGAGATTTCTGCTTTAATTTGTGTGCCATTTGCAGCATTTTAGCAAAATCTTTGAGGGAAGGTCATGCAATGTATAAAAAACATCCAGAACATTAAGAAAATGCTATTTTGTATTTAAAAAAATAGATGACAGCTCTTAAGAAGTGGTGTCCTGAGAACATCTGTTTGCTGTTAAGCTTCTGTCAGAAACATCTAAGATAGAGCTTTTAATGGTTTGGCAAATACTTACAATATTTTGATTTGTTTCAGCACACACGCTAATAACACTCAAAAATAAAACACCTGTGTTATAACTCTTGGTAGGATCTAAGAGCATCATTAAACTAGGAGAGAACACAAATTTTCCGATTTATAATTCCTTGCTTTTGTTCGTGCTCCCCTAAATATTCTCCTATTGGTATGATGCAGAAATTTTAATTTTCTTTCATTCAAGAAGAAGAAATTAAATAAAGAATCCCTCTTCCCTGTCTCATTTTCTCCAGCTTATCAGAAGCATAAGAGCAAAGAGCAGACGTAAAGAGGGCTGTAAAATGTAATGTCTCCCCTCAGAAGAGGCAGAGCAGCTCCATACCCTGCAGCTCCTGTGCTAATTTCCTACTTTAAGGTGTGATATTAACCGAAATATGGGAATGTGCTCCACCATAAGCACAGATATTTTGATATAAAAATACTTTACCCTTTATGTTTTAGGCCTGCTTTGCAGATAACCTTTGTGAGGAGAACTTACCCTTAGAACAGACATGGAAAACCCAACAATACAGCTCTCCAAACAGGGAAAAGAACTGTTTTGGGGATTTTGTTACCATTTTAGGAAGCAATGGATAAAAGTCCTGCTGCTGCTAAACCACCTCCTGAAGTGTCAGCAAATCCCCACCTACCAGTGGGCCCCCTCAGGTATTTTTTCCCCTTTGATTTCGCAAATGCTAAATTTTGCACAGGAGCTCATGTGCAAATCTGATTTCTTGACGACGGCAAAGCGCGCGCGCTGCGTTTGGGCTCGATGACGTGTACGTATCAAACAGACGGTACTGGAGAACAGATTGGGTGATGCCTCCCGTGCACGGATATTTCACGGGGTTCCCTCTTTCCCCCTCTGTGCTTTCCCCAGCCCACCTGGTGTGCGTGACGATGTCGGTCAGGGCGCCGCCCTCCAGGAACTCCATCACCACCCAGAGCTCGTCCCCGACCAGGTAACTGCTGTACATGTCCACCACGTTCTCGTGGTGGTAATCCCTCATGATCACGACCTGCAGAGGCACAAAGGGAACAGCTGGCAGTGCTGCAGCCTTCACCTGACTCTTGTTCTGACCTTCTTTTTCACTGGCGCTGAGGGAAGGCTCTGGGATGAATCACATCCTCCCTAATCCTTATGCCAGCGCATAAACAGAATCAATATATTTACATAAAAGTAGCAGTCTTCATAAATGCATCAGGAGGAAGAAAGAGTCTCTAGCTGATGGAGTATAAACAGTAGATAATTGTTTTATTTCGGTCTGCAGGAACAGACCTGGTTATTTAATTGGGTTTTTTTTATTGCCAATTGCTTTCAGTGTGGCAGTTTTAGTTTTTTTTACCTGATCAATTGCTCAACACATCAAAGTCATTTTTATCATGTATTAAATGGTATTTTCACAGATCTTCAACAGAATGCTGAAGCAAGGCCCCAGAAAATTCACTCAGAGAGACTTTTTAAAGGCTTACTGGTTTTTGTGTACTCTGAGTTAGACACACGGTGGAAATACCAACAAAAAATTCTCAAGAGGTCAAATGACAAAAAACTTCACTGGCAACTCAGGAAAAATCAGAGAACTTTGGTAAAAGGCTTTGTGCAACATTAAATCCGTGTAAAACACTTCTCAAAGCCCATTAACCTGGCCCATTCAACTTGGCAAACTCTAAGCTTTTAATTCGATTTTAAGTTCAATTTTAAATTACCCTAAAATCCCGAGAAGAGGGAATCAGAAGGAGAAAGAGAGAAAGACTCATCACTGCTGACAAAGAGATTTTCAGCTGACACGAGTGACTGGAGCGTGTCAGGGAAGCAGCTTGGTCCTGCACAGCATGTAGGACCTGCTTCAAGATGTTACTGCTCAAGAGATGCTCAGTTAGAGCCACCACAGCCTCCAGCAGAGAAAAAGCCAAGCCCAAATAAGCACGACAGTCATGCACCGAGAAAAGAAGAACCGGGAAAAGTTTGTTGTTTAATATTGTAATGAAAAAAAAAGTGCAGTTTTTAAAGGTTTTAAGGAAACCAATCTGTCATGTGCTGAGGGAGGACACATTTGTAGGGTATAGGAAACAAAAGATAGAATTAAAAGGTTCGTCCTCACAGGTGTGTAGTGTTTCTGGTATTGATCAGGGTATTTACAAGTGATCTCCAAAAGGCAGCAGTGAACACACCCCACCAGATGCTTTCAAGGGAGTAAGAAAAAAAGGAGAAACTCTCTGAGTTGCAGAAGGTACTCTCAAGCCCCAAACAAACTGAGTGAAAAAATGGCAAATGAAAACCAGTGTTCTGAAATTTAAAATAATGTACATGGGGAAAACAGCCTCCCATAAGCAGCTGTGGGCTGAACTGGCTGCAAGCACTCAGAAAAGGAGCTGTGGGAATTAACACAGCTCCATACAAAAGGGCCTGACAGCTCTTAGCTCAGTAACTATCAAGAAAGGAACTCCTGATGGTTAGGAGAGGAAGGAGGGAGGAAACAAAAAGCAGGTGTGTGCCAGAAATACAGCGCACACGCTCCGGAACAGCCTGCCTAGTTTGGATCCTCCCTCGTGGAAGAATAAACTGTGTCAGGAGACAGACAGAAAAAGGCAGCCGGGCTATGTCTGAGCACCTGATACACTGCATGGAGCAGCTGATGCATTTCTCAGCTGTTTCCTGTGACAGCATTAGAGGTTTCAAGGCAGGAGGAGAAGTAGCTCGCTCGAAACTGGTACGGCTGTACAGTATTTACACAGGCACAGACGTGTGCGGGACTCTTTTACAATCAACCTGGCTCTGGCCGGTGGCACTTGGCCCGTGTCCCCTGTTGAACCTGCTGCCCAAAAAGCACCACCCAAACCCACGTACCTCGTTGAAGAGCAGCTCCCTTCTCTGCTGTTTCCTGAGGTCCATCTTCTTCACGGCCACCTGCTTGCCCGTGTGCTTCTCGGTGGCGATGCACACGATGCCCGTGGAGCCCTCCCCGATCTTGATGAAGTTGTCCAAGTACTCCCGGGGGTCTCCGGGGCTGACCACGAGCTGCAGGGCGGCTCGGAACTGTTCGTGGGACACCCTGGAGGGCTGCTGGTCCGAGGAGGAGCCCCAGCTGGGGGGGGGATAAGCACTTGACGTGATACTCGGGGAGCTGGGGTAGGAGGCGGTGGAAATGTAGGGCGAGCCGGGCGGCAGAGGGGGCTGGTGATAGTGGGGTGCTTTGTGGTAGACCAGAGGGTACTGGTAGCTGCTGCTGGAGTAGCTGACTTTGCTCTGACTCTGAGGTAGCTTGACTGGGCCCCGGGGGTAGGTGTCTGACCCAGAGAGCGGTGGGCTGACGACCAGCTGCGCTCGGTCATAATCCACCTGCAACACAAAGGCGCAGAGTGAGGCTGAGGGACAGCACCTTCCTCCTGCCCCTCCACCCCCGTCCTTCCCAGCGCCCCCGGAGGGGCCCGGCAGAGCTGGCACAACGTGCTCCCACGTTGGAGCCCTTGTGCCCTCGCCACGTGAGGCTGGGCAGCTGCAGGACGTCTTCTGTGCATCTCAGGTCCTTTCTTCCACGCTTGTACATTCAACAGTCTCTGCTGAACCACAGAATGGCCTGGGTTGGAAGGGACCTATGCTCAAAACCGTATTTGCTCTGCACCTGCAGTGCCCTGCAGGCTCTCTGGGCCATTTCCTCCAAAGTCAGTCCCTGTCACATCCAGCCAAAACTCGCCCTCTGGCAAATTCCAATTTGTGCCCTACCAGTACCTGGATTTGGATTCTCAGCTCTTAGCCTTTTCTTATGTTTCTCTCCAGCAATTCAGGCATAGCCCAACCTCTTCTTGTGGAGGTGGTGGTACCCTAAAATCCCCGTCCCCTCCTGCCTTGCTGTGTCACCAGCTGTTGTGCGAGTGACTGCTTACGTGAGTTTGACGAGGAGCCTAATTCAATTCACCATTGCTTAAATTATTTTCCACAGTGACACACTACTTAACTGCAGTGTCACAAAACTGCTAATTTTCCTCTGAAATCAGAGAAAATCACAAAGGAAATAATCCCAAGCCTTGTTCATTTGTAGGTTCCTTTCTACTTTTTGTATTTTCCAAGCTTCTCTAAGATTCTTATGTCGAAGGCTAACGAATATGTCACATTTACAAACTTAACAGTTTGCTTGCTTATATCCAAACTACAACCTCCCAAAAGATGTAGCGCACAAAAAGCCCACCAAAAAATGGTATGTTTTTCCTCTGGAAAAGAAAATCTTCACATTTACAATAAGTGACTCCTGATGATGTGTGGAGCATCTCAGGGCAGGGAGGCGGTTTGACACAGGCTCATCATGTAGCACAATTACAAATAATTATGGCAATGAGTTCATTTAATCAATCAATTTCAGTGGCTGTGCACAGAGATGGACAGAGCAGCAAACTCTACACAGCTCACGGTTGCTACTATTACTGCTGGCTGCTGGCCAGGAGTCCCTGATCCATGTTAGTTAAATGCACATTAATCTGAATTTGGCAGTGTAATCAAGGACCCAACTGAACTGTGAAATTGAATTCTGCGGTGGAACATCATTTGACCATTTTATGCTAAGACTGCAAAAAAAAAAAGAGAGAGAGAAAGAGGGGAAAAAAAAAAAATCTGCCGCAGCATCAATTTATCACCGCGGGCTCTGCCCAGCGAGGAGGAGTTTGGAGCTGGAGTCGCCTCGCTGCGGGCAGAAAAACCTCCAATGCAATTTTATGTCACCAGGCGTGCCCGTCCTTCCATCCCGGGGCACAGGGAATGCCTCTCCAGAGGGGCTTCCCTGAAAAGCTGGAGCCCGTGACAGCCGCCCGCCGTCGGAGCACGAGCGAGCACCAACAGGGCTGGACAGGCTGCCGAGGCAAAACCCCCACGGTTACAGCCATCATTTCCCTGACTCCATCAGGCAGGGACTGCCAGCAAGCAGAAGGGAGTCAGAGACATCATGAATTTCAAGAAGGACGTTCTATCTGCCAAAGTAATTAACGGGGAGAAGTGCTCAGATGGTTTGGTGGAGGGAGGGGAACCCAATCTAACCCTGTCCTATAGATCTGTGTATGCAGGGACAAATAATTTATTGCTTTGGCTGTAAATACACCATTTTCTTTATAACCACTGAGATGGGGAAAACCCAGTCTAGAAATGCAAGCTGGATAAACCCCCACCAATGAATTATTTGAGGCTTTGCCCATGTCTGGTATTTCTGAGTATGCCCTAAGCTTAACAAACTGACAAAAGAATATGCCACAGTGAAATTCTGAAATGAAAATTTAGGGGTTCAGTGTGCTTGCTAAGGGTTTTCAGAAGCTTTTTGAGGTTAGAATTGCTGTACAATGTAAACCCACTTCCCGAATCCTGAGAAATGTTACAGAAAGTCAGGAGCTATAACAAGTAAATCAGTGGAAGCTCTCCTGCGAGCCTGTGTCCTGATGCAGTGCTCCACGACACGGCAAAATCAAACGCATTTCATTCCACTAAAAATTCTACTTCTGCTACTGAATGCGGTCACCTACTGAACGAAAATTCTTTAAATACTCCAAAGGAGAGAAGAAAACAGTCCTGCACTCATTCAAGATCAGGTCAAAGGAGCAGCCAAAGCTCTGACACCACATCCATCAGGGCACAGTGGCATCTCCCGCATCTGCACTCGGCCACATCGGCACCCGGCTCTTTCCGCGTGGAAGGGGTGGATGTAAAGCTGTGCCCAGGCTCATTCCAGCTCCCACTCTGGTGGCAGCGATGCCTGTTTTCTATTGCAAGCAGAGGGAACACCTGCCTGCTCCCCAGGGGTGCCCTCGAGCGGGGGTCCCCAGGGGGTCCCTCGAGCCCTGAGTCCTGTGGGGTGGACTCACCCCTCCGTGACGTGCACAGGATTCCCATTTGATCAGGCTTCAGCTTGCCAGGAAAGGCGTGGAAGGGGTGGTCTGTCTGTAAACCACACTGAGATGGGAAAGGCAAAAGGCTGCTCGCTGGTGCTCTGCCGGTGGAAATCCCCAGGACTGCCCACTCCACACACAGAGCTGGCAGGCAGCACTCACCTACAGCTGCTGGCACGTGAATGGGGAGATGGGGACAGAAGGAGGGACTTTCTGACAGTAACCAGGCTGGAAATGTCCCCGTGGTACAGAGGGACACAGAGGACGATGGAGAGAGACACCTCTGCTATGTTACAGCGGGATGAGGCAGCGAAGGGGGAGCAGACATCATGGGCCCTTGAAGGAGGGGCAGGAGAGGGTCACAGAGAGCTCCTCCTGGAAAATGACAGGGAAAGGAGCTCTCAAACAATAGGGCTTGGTGCCAGAAGTTAAGAGGGCTGCCTGTGATGAAGAGGAGGATAAAAACCCCCCATGCAGTACAGCGTGGCCAACAACCTGGCACGATGAACTCGGTACTGTGGGACAATATTGAGGTGGGACACGAGCTCTGTGTGGAGAGCGTAGCACAGCAGGCTCTGCAAATCCACGCAGCTGTCCAAGAGTGAGTCTGGGGGACAGGAGAGCACGTGGGTGACACAGAGGTGGCTCAGAGGGAGTCAAATCTGAGCCTGTGGCTTCCTACACCTCCATGGTTCCACTGCACAGCAGTGGCCAAGACCAGGGAAGGGCAAGCCTTCTGATGTAACAGCTCTGGAATCACTGATGATGATGAAACAGGGCGGGTATTTGATTTATCTGACATCTCTTACCTGCAAAGAGTACTGAAGAAAATCTGCTCTTCACATTTACAAGCCAAAATGAACATCCTTGTTAAGTGCACTTTGATGCCACACATTTGTGCCTGCAGACTTTTTCACTTTTTCACCCCTTTTAATTACACTTTAAACCAAATCTCATTTGTAAAATATCTGATTTGAGATCTGACTCTCATTTAGTAAGCCCATTTGATGAACCATTATCTTACTAACGCCTCCTTCAAAAGAAGATTCTTCAGCAATCATCCAAGACAAGAAAGTCCTATTCACTGCCAGGAGCTGTGGATAGGTTTGGGAATTGAACTGCTGCATTTAACAGTGAATCATCAAGTTCCAATACACCAAGGTTGTAGGATTGTTTCTGATACTCTGAGAAAAGGAACAGCTCACAATGAATCTTGCACAGAGGCTTAAAAAAAAAGAAAGTTGTTACTGCATTTTAATGGACTATTTTTCAAAGTGCTGGAATACTGTAGAAAACATCTCTTGTGTTTTGCCCTATTGAATGCTGTAAAATTGGCAGAAGCAGGAGCTAGAGGGTCTCTGAATTACTGCACTGGTCCTCCTCCTTTCTAAACTCTGACAAAACGACTGCTCTCCGTGAAGGAAATGGCAACTCACCCGTCCCAGATTTTCCTCCAACAATCCAGAATCCACACCGAATGCCTCACCCTGCTCAGTTAACTACCACACACGGTCCTCCCACCACACCCTGAGCTTTGGAAAGGTGCCTAAAGAGACCAGGTAACTTTTTTACTCCCGTAGGATTTATTCTCAGGCTCCAAAGCCTTCAAATGCAAAGAGGGATGAGAAATGCTTCGCTCACCCTTGACCATGGGCACTGCCCCGTGGTAATGGCAAAGCAGCCAAAACCCAAAGCAGCACGACACAGGCTCACCTCCAAGACAGGGATATCATGGATCTGCAGAGAGCTGGGACTGCACCAGGCTCTCAGAGCATGCAGCCAGCAAGCAAATGCACTGCTCAGGTACCACTAGAGAGAAGAACAGATCTCACCACTGACAGACACCTACCTCAGCATGTGAAAAGTCACAGCAACCTCAGACTTGGAAAAACGATCATCACAAGAGCCTGTTGCTAGGGGAACTCGGTGATGTTCAGTGCAAATTCTGCTGAAAAAGTGTCTCTTGCAGAATATTAGGTGCTTAAGAAGGTCAGCATGGTTCTGTGACTAGAGGTGTGAGAAAAGCACTCTTCTCTGAACTGAACAAGGGGTCACAGCACACTGCTGCAAGCAGGGTTGGAAAGCTTAATACACCTCATGTGGCAGAGCAAGGACAGATATGTGCGGAGGAGCTGCCTTTAGGTAACATGGCTGAAATGCTTTCTTGCACATCAACCCTTTTTGAAAACTACATCTTAAATGTCTTGGGTGAGATCAGCTGCTTTGATTTCATTTCAGTGCTTCAAAACAAAGCAGAAAGGAGTAAGCCCCTACTCTCATGAGCAGGGAAGAGCTAATAAACCTTGCAATACGAAGATGGTACAAATACAGTATAAATACTGAAGCACAGACCTTTCAGCCTTGCACAGTAACAATTCACACACAGAAGTACCTGATACACAACCCAGACCAGCATCTCACCTCCCTCTGAGATCTGCTCAGGCCTGAGAACTCCCGAAGCGACAAAAAACTGCCAAAGAACTTGTGCTTATTGGGAATTTCAAATAAAATCCCCAAACCTGCCTTCCAATAAGTATCTTAAACCCACTGGTCCCTGACATCCATTTTCACACACTCAAGTAAAGCGGGCGGGTTTCCACACCTGCCAAGGCGCAGCCACACAATTCCTGGCGGCGTTACCAGCCGCGTCCAGCACGGTGTGCCCAAGCTCCTTGCCCTCAACTTTTGCTTTTTGCGCTCCCCTTGTGGAGAGGCCGATCCCTGCCCCGGCAGCGCTGTCCCCAGGCAGCTGGGGTTACCTTGGGAATGCCTGCGGCGGTTTCGGACAGGCGGGGGTAGGTGTAGGAGCTGTAGGAATGTCCTTGCTGGTGTGCTTTGAAGGCGCTTGCTCCGTAGGGCACGGCCGGCTCCTGCAGGCCGGAGCCTGACCTGGATCTCTGCCTCATGGCCGGCTGAGGGCTCGCAGGGTCCACGTAGGACGACTTTGGCCTCTTATCATAGTCATCCTTGCTCAGGCCGTGTGCCCAGTCGGTGTCACCGTACTCCAGCCTCTCCTTGGGGCACTCGCTCTGCACCGACGCTCGGGACGGGGCGTAGGGGAAGGAATCTCTGTAGTCCAGGGAGGAGCCGCTGGGGACCCGCTGGTACTCCAGCTTCAGGCCGCCGTACTCCAGAGGCTTGGCCTTGGTCTCCAGGTGCGCGTGGTAATCTGGGAGGAACCTGGAGAGCTCGGGCTGCAGGGGCGCCACTTCCGAGTAGTAGATGTCCCGGGAGGTCACCTTCATCATGTGCCCGTTCTGCTTGGCGGCGTAGCTGCCCTTGTAGTACCTGTCCAGCTCCTCCCCGTACAGGGCCTTGTCTCGGTACCGCTCCACCACGTAGTCGGCCGCGGTGTCCGACTCGCTGGAGTACTGCGAGTAGGTGATGTAGCCATTCTCCTCCTGGTGCCTGGGCACGTGGTTGGCGTTGCCCTGGTGGTGGGTGGGAGGGCTCTCCTTGCGCAGGGAGTTGGATCGCGTCACCGAGATGTTGTCAAACTCCTCCAGCAGGCCGTTGATCGAAGTGTCCTTCCGGGGCTTGTTCCCTCGGACGATAGTCTGGGAGGGAAAACAACAAAAATAAATCCCTGAGATTAATTACTGATTTTTTGTTTAATATTTCACACCCCCCCCAAAAAAAAAAACAACAAACAAACCACCAATTCCTGATTCGCCCAGGAATACCCATAGCAATGTCTCATGTTCTTCAGTCACATATCTCATTGCTAAAAACACCCATAACCCTCAATAAAAAATTACAGTAGGACATGAAGAAATGTTTAAATTCAGTGTAGATCACAAGCTGGGATTTGGCATGCAACCCCAAGACACTCTCAAAAAGCCCAATTTCAGAGGTGGGTGTTCAGCAGCCAACAATAGAGACATTTAAACCCACTACTTATTTTTCATTTGTCATTATTCAGTTGTCTTCATCAAGCCACACTGGTGGGCTGAATCTGATTTACAGGGCACGGATAAGTTAAATGAAAATCATTCACTGGTCTCTTCTATTTGTTATTTTAACAAACTGCTGCAATGAAAAGTAGCATATCGTTAAGCAGGCACTGAATTTTCTTGGTTCTTTCTATTTTTTTTACCAAACAGTATGTTCCTGAGTAGCAGAATCCCACTGAGGATTGTCTCTTAGTTAACTTAGCATAAAGGACACTCGGGAAAGAGAGTAAAATACTTAACTCCATCTCCTTGTACACAGAGCATCCAGCAAACCACGGCTCTGGGACACCTGCAGCACAGATGTCAAGTGCTGGCCTCATTTATGTCCCACTGTTGCAAAGCCTTCCACAGATCCCCCTGCCCATCCCCACTCCTTTATGTCCAAAAATACCGGTGGCTCCTGGTAGGATGGGAGGTGAGCAGTGCTTGGCTACAGTTCTCCTTCAAGAAAGATTTTTTTAAACCAGTACCACCTGTAACACGTGGTACAAAACCCGACAAGATGCACAGATTGGTGGCCAGGGCCATAAATCAGCCAGGCTTTACTGAAAACACGTTTGCTTTGCTGATTTATTTTGGCTAAATATCTCCAGCTGCATCTTGCTTACCTCATTGAGCTTTTCAACAGAGCCACTGTTGAAAAGGAGATTTCCCTCTCTGGGCTGCAGCCTGTGCTGCACACTGGCCGTGGTGTATTAGGAACTGAGCAGGAATGTCAGATCCTGAACGGGGAATATTGGATGTGCCACCAGCCATGGCACATCACATCCAGCCTGGTCACTTGCTCTGCACTCGTTTCTTACTTCCGAGCATAGTGAGGCTGCTCAACCCCTGCTTGGAAGCACTCATGGGGTTCAAACTTTGTCAAAAAAAGCACTTAATTACTAGTAAGATCACAAAATTAGCAGGAATGTACTGCTCTGTCTCCCAGCAGAAAGCAGCTGAGAAGAGGCAGGTGAAGAGGAAAGCAGCTCTGACCCCACGCTGCTCCCTGCTCTGATTTATGTCTGTAATTACTTGCCTAGTTTGCTATTTTGAAGCCAGTGGTACTGAAACAATAGGACAGCAAAAATAAAGGACAGCAAATAGATCACTCCTTTCACCTCCAAAGCCATTCAGCAGGAAGAGAGGAATTAGTTTCATTCTGCTGCAGCCTCTTTGGCAGGATGACGGCGCGATCATTCATATTTAATTATCACATCATAAACCCAGCAACGTTCCACAATGAAATGCTCATAATTGAAAACAACGTTGAAATACCCAACTGTCCCACTGCTCCCCTGTGCAAATGCCTGCCGAGGAGGAAAATGCCAGATTGACACACCCCACAGGAGTGGCCTTTACAAAGGTTTCCTGGAGCAGAGTGGCCTCTTCCATTGCAGGGAAGAGGAATCATCGCTCTCTTCCTCCAGGCACAGATTTTTCAGACCCCTTCAGAAGGAAGATTTAGAAGAATGCAGCTGAGTGTTTTTAAGTTAGGGAATTCAGTGGTGACAAATCCCTGCAGTTTGGGGATTTTCTGCAGACAGGTGCACGCGTGGGAGTAACCTTTTCGATGATGAGGATTTAAAAATAGTACTAATGGTGAAATGATCGTATAGGAAATTCTGGTTTAAAAAAAAAAAAAAAGAAAAAAAAAGGCATTTGCCACCCAAGCCCCAGCCTGAGGAAGCTGTCTTGGATAGCTCTGGGACCTCAGTGCTGTGTCATCCTGACTGATGAAGTTAAGGGGATTAAGAACTAAAGCCCTTTGCGTTTATCCCAACATTTTCAGGATGATCACTGGCAAACAGTGACTCGCAAGGGTGATGGCTGCAATTCCTACTGGCTTCAGATTATTTCTCCATGCGAAAACGAAAATGGCCAGCACAAAGGGAGGATGAAACTTACCTATTCCACAGGCACACTTTCTGCTGAATAGTCAGTGCTTTGTTACTATGAATAACAATTATTATCAACTATGATACTTATTTACTTATATTTATTACTTATATTTACTGCTAACAACAACAACAACAACAACATTTGTATTTGCTCTGGCTTGTTTTAAAATTCTGCATTTCTCTAATATGGAAGGACAGACTTGGTGAGATGCCCCAAGGCTAAATCAGACAGCCCACACCAGCTTGATCTTTTCCAAGGAAATATCTAGCACCATTCTTATCAAAAGAACTGTAGCATCCATGGAGAGGAAAAATTAGATAGTGTTTCACCAAGACCTTGTGAAATCCTCTATATTGTCAAATGTTTTGCTACCTGAATAGAACTTCAGATGTTTATACACAACTCTGAAGTACATGGTGTGACTCTGTGGTGGGCAGAAAAAACAAATTAATATCCCAAAGAAAGCATTGGTGTAAAGGAGTAATAAAAGTAATTGCTCTATAAGAATGAGCAGAGCATCAAAATTTTAAAATTTAATCAAGTAAGATGCTATAAAGAATAGAACATATGTTGTACCATGTTACCTCATCCTGAAGTGATTTACTAGAGAGAAAGTCTGTGCTGGGGGCTCGCCAGCACCCACAGCTTTCCTGGGAAGGACAGGATTTGCAGAAAGAAACCTGAGATTGGCCCAAATTCCCAAACCTGAAAGCCTAAGGAGTACACAGGTTCCAAGGAATGACTTTTGGTGAACTGATGATGTGGGGGTTTGGGATTGTGGACTCTGGGCACTGTATCAGTGAGCAGAGAGAAAACCTCATGGGATATAGACACAACAGCAGGAATCACAAGTGCTGGGAAATCTGAGCTCTAACTTTAAAAGCAATACAAAAAGCTTGAAAGAAAACGTACCAGAAAAGGGCTATCATGGAAAGAGATATAATGATAATTAGTCTAATAGGAACTAGACTAATTCTTCTAATTTTTAAGGCTTTATAAACTGAAAAAAGGTGAGGAAGAAGAAAGGATTCTCTCTATATTCTGGATATATTTACAGAGATTGTTTCCTGAATTTTTTTAACCACTTACTGGTCCTTGCATTTTTAAACTTAAGGAATTTTCAGAGCTGCTGCAGGCCAAGCAGATAAAAACAAAGTGTCTTTGCCAAGCTTAGGGGGCTGAGATTTCCGAGGCCTTTGTTCTGTGTACTGAGATCATGTAATGGAACCTGCCTGTCCCGGGCTGCAGGGCTGTGCCAGGGCTGTGCGCTCTGTGCCCAGCTCTGACCCAGCTGGGGCCGTGCTCCTTATCTCTGCCACACTCACCCCTGCCCAGGCACAGATCTGCTGCTCAGGGGCCATGCAGGGACTGATCCAATTCCATCATCCCATGGGAAATGCTGCACCCAGGGGAGGAGCCAGCCATTCCCACCTGAATCAATCTGGGATTCAGAACAGCACCAGCGGCCTTTTCCTCCACGGGACTGCCAGAGGAAGAGCAGCCCTGGCACAGCACCCCTGGATTCGGGAGGAGGATCCTTCTGCAGGATCCCTGCTCCAGCAGAGCCACGCTGGGCACTGCAACCACCACTGAATCAGACTGTGCCAGCCCCTGACTGACAGGGGTCAGGTTGGATCCTGACTCTGTCCGTGTTTTCGTACTACTGTATTCTATTTTAATTTTCCTATTAAGTTGTAGTTTGTTTTTTTTCTTGCTAGTAAAGAACTGTTGTTCCTATCCTCGTATCTTCACCTGAGAGCCTCTTCATTTCAAGACTACAATAATTTGGAAGGAGGAGGTTTCCATTTTCCGTTCCAAGGGAGGCTCCAGCCTTCCTCAGCAGACACCTTTGCCTTTTAAACCCAAGACACCTGTACAACACCTTGTCAAGCACGGAAATCCAGGATGGAGCCCTTCCTGGGCCACAGCTCCCACAGGGCTCCCCAGCGCAAGGCCACGGTCGATACTCCATGTTTATTAAAGAAGGTTTTCCAGCACATTGTGCAATTTGGGAGGGATCAATGCTCCCCCAGAGGAGGGAATTTCACGCTGCCGTTGCCCCGGCGGGGGGGATCGATGGGGCGCGGGCTGGGCCAGCTCTGCTGCTCCCGTTTGAGCCGCGCTGCTCTCTGGGCAGGCTGCTGGGAGCCTGCTGACAGCAGCCATCCCTCACCGCGCTCCTGCAGGGGCCTGGCCTGCCCTGATAAGCTATCATGGATCTGTCTGCCACCGAGGCTGTCCTGCCTTGCTTCCAGGAGCAGATGAAGAACAGCCCCTGCGCTCAGATGCTGTATTAACCTTGACAATAACGAAGTGGGTAATTAACTGTTTTGCCCTAATGCGACCTTGCGTTTATTGTCTTTAGAACTACTATACTTTACACGCTCGTTAAGAATATATCATCCTTTGTCCTCCCAGAGCTGTGTTTTCAGGAGTCAATGAGGATTTTAAATCTCCGTGATGTGCAGGGTGGGGAAAAAAAAAAAAAGGATTTTTAAGGAAAGGTTGCCCTTATAAACAGCCAATCTAAAGTCTGATTTTGCCTCTAGCTAGCTTCTCCCCTCATCTGCATTATACATGAACTGAAAGCACAGCCTATGCACCGCTGAAAATCAATTATTTTTCTTAAGAAAAGGTGCATGAAGCACAGATGGTCAGAATAATCTAATTCTAAGTGATGGATATGTTGGTAATTCATGTTCTTGTGTTTCAAGACGTTCAAAATATTTGAAGCTGTGTTCGTGACACCACATTTTGCTCCCAGTGTAAACAAACATGAACAGCACTTGGAGGGAAAAACCGATCCTTGTCATCACTTCAGAAGGAAAACCCCGGCTTTCCCTGTAAGTAACCGAGTTTTACAGCTGCAGCCAAGGGCATCAGGGCTCTGCATCTGATCTACCCTTACCAGAGGCAAAAGTACCTAGAGGAGGAAGAATTCAGTGTGCAGGTGACCCCACACTGGCACAGGGAGAGGTTGTGGACTCTCCCTCCCCTGGAGACACTCAAGAACTGCCTGGACACAATCCCGTGCCCTGGGATCACTGCTGGAGCGGGGAGTGGGACCAGATGGGACCCACTGTGCTCCCTTCCAACCCAACCCGTTGATTCTGTGACCCCAAAAGAGATGGAGCCTCTTATAACTCCTGGAAAGAGGCGAAAGCACAAAGCAAAACCCTGCCTTCTGCAGCAGCCCAGGGCCAACATGAGGTGGATCCTCTCCCTTGAGTGGGAGGCCAAATTTTACAGCTGAGGTGCCATCCTGAGGGCTGACACCAGGGCTGGGCTCGGGGGGAAGGTGGGAGGGGAGAGCAGTGTGCTTCCAGGGAGGAAAAGGGATGGCAGCTGAAGGCCCAGTGCCCAGGGAGCTCAGCCAGGAGCTGGGACTGCTGCTTTCAGGTAAGTGATTCCACTGGGTGCTGAAGGCTTTTCTCCATGGAATATTCACTTGAGGACAAATTCAAACCTCTGGCTTGCTTTTCCAAGTGACAGTGCCAGAGTTATCCTCCCAGTCTTCCCACACTCCAGTGAATTCTTAATTACACCCAAATGGGGAAGCTTCATGAAAAAGGACTGAAAAAAAATTTCTATGCCTCTCTTTCCCCTAAGTGGGAAGTTTAGGACACTCTGCCACACAGATTAGGCTGGAAAGAAGCCTTTTGACAGGAACTTATCAGATCCATTGTGACAAATGATGCTGGATGGGATACGAGGTAATTTATCACTTGGAACCCTCCAGTAGTGTCCTGTGGGAGCTGCTCTAGTTTTGATCTACAGCCTGTCTACAAAACAGCTATTATTCAGAGTTAGTCACAGGAATACACAACAGACAGGAAAGTAAGTCAGAACATCCCTTCCTGAAGCCTGTAATTTAGAGCTTGGTTTACTCCTGGAAGCCTCAGAGTTTATATAATTTCTGCTACGAATTCCTTCCCAATGCCATAAATTCTCATTCTCCCCATAACAACAGTATTAGAAAAAAGGAATTGCTTTGGCATCCCACAGTTCCCTCCTTGGGGAAGGTATTCTGCAGGCTGCAGTGGTGCTGGTGACTCAGCTGGGCCAGGATTTTGGGTCTCTGCTCCCTGGCTCAAACATGCCCTTTACACCACAGAGTCACCTGCCATGAAACACCTGAGTCACAATCCCATCTTAGGAATTGCTCTGATCCCTTTTGAGCACTCCAGAAATCCCTGTTTGGGACAGCTCTGAGACAGCACCTTTCCCCTAAAGAGAAATGCAAACCCCCCAAGTAAAACTCAGCCTTTGGGAGGGCAGAAGCCCCCAGGAATGAGCCCATGGGTGCTGCAGGATGTGCCATGCCTGGGATGTACACGTCACCAAATCACAAATCAAAACAAAGGTACAGCTTGAGAGCAGCCTAATATGCTTAACAACACCAGTGCCAGCTGTTTAAAATTCTTCAAAAGCAAAATAATGGAAAACTGTAAAAAAGGGCTCACCAAAACGGCACCGTGTAATTTCTCACCCTGCACAGCAGTTTAAAAAGTTGGTTTCCATGACAACAAGAGCAACGTTTCATTATAATCACATTCACCGGTAATTCTTTTGACATCTTAAAATATAGCAACTTTAGCACAACATTTAGTTTAAAAATACCACTGAAATATCTACATTCTAGTAACTTTCCCCTTTTTTTTTTTTTTTTTAAAATACACAAAAATGTCTCTTGTATATGACCTGAAATTCTAGTAGAGAATACTGAAAGTTAACAATAATTATTTTGGGCCTACTTAAACCACATCTGACCTGTGCAAATTTATCTGCACACAAACCTTTTTGCATACAGACATCTCTTAAGACACACGACAAATGAGTGAAATGTGATTTAAAAGTTTTAATTTGAAAGAGAAAGTGTGTGTATTACTGATGGGTTAAACAGCATCTCAGGGAAAAAAGTGGAGAAATCCCAAATCAAACAATTTCTTTGTCACAGGACATAGGACCCTTCAGAATTTTCTTTTATCCAGAGACAGAAAGGAAAAGCAAAATGTCCCATAAAATGGAATTCCTCAAAAACATTAACCCCAGGAATTTTAACTGCTCTCTAAAACAAAACCCCAATTTTCTCAACAAAGGCATGAGAAATTAGAAGAACTAAACCACACTTCCCCGCTGGCTCCCCAAATACTTCACCGTTGAGAACTCACCACAGGAGCTGGGGGTGTCCCACAGGGCGCTGACACAGACACCCAGGGCCACCGTTTTTGGGGCACAGAGTCCCCACTCTACACCTACACGTGATGGGGGCTGGGAACTGGTGGGGCACAACACCGTGTGAGCCTTCCCAGGGCTGGCAGGCATTGAAAAGGAACCTTGCTACAACAAAGCCACGTGCCACGACCCCAGATTTCACTGCAGGGCCACGAAAGGGCTGGGCTGGGCTTTTCGTGGGGAGAGGAGCCCTGCTGTGGGGTGGCTGCTGTGAAATCCAGCACCTCCCACAGCCCACTCGTGGCACGTTTACCATCAGGGTGGTGCAGGGCACTGCACACGGGGAATGCAGCCTGCTCTCCACCAGCAGCCCCAATTAAAAAAGCTGAGGAGAGGGACAGCCCGTAATCCACAAAGTCACGCTGCGGCATAAACCATCTTTGTAGCTCGGATGAAATTTCCCTGGGTGAGGTGCCCCTCGTGCCCTAAACATGCCCATTAACAAATGCAAGGTTGATGGAGCATTAACCCAATTAATGATCCCGGTGCTTTTTTCCCTCAGCGAAAGATTTTTCTGGCTGCAGTTTGATTGAGCTTTCTGAAATATGTAAGTCAATTCCAGTGTGATAAAATTTTACGCTCGGGAAGTAATTGCCTTTGTCTGACAGCTCTGACAGTGGGGCACTTGCTCAGGAGGGCAGAGGCTTTTGGGTCACTCCACTGTGGTCGGGGTCATCTCCTGCTTTTAATTAAAACGAGGATTTTGACAGTCTGTTAATTTAGAAGAAACAATTTGAACTCTACTACTTTTGGCTGCGATCCACCACAGCCAAGGGAGCTTTATATACAGCACGTGCTGGAAGACAAAGTCAAGATTTCTGCTTCCGAGTGCGTGGGGCCGGCTCAAGGAGCTCCTGGTGCTCTGCAAGCCCTGGCTCAGGGTTCTGAATGGCTTTCCCACTCCATAAATCATCAGGCAGAGGCAGAGAGCAGAAGATGTTGGTGAGTGCCGAGTGTCTCAGCACCGCAGATGGATGGGGCTCGCTGCCCACAGGCCCTGCTCAAGGTTGGGACAGTCCCTGCAGTGTCAGCCCTGGGGATTTGGGATTACCAGCCCGAGGAAGGGCGGGGTGATGTGTGCAGAGCACTGCCCGTGTTGGCAGGGAAGGCACTGTCGGGATACAGCAGGAGGAATCATCCTGCAGAGGCGATGTGCCAAAAAACGCCTCAGTCCCTTGAAACACAAAGTTTCAGGGTTCTTCCTAACACACTGAAATTGTGCATTCCTGGCCACACACATGCAAGGAGCACTTTTTTATGTGACTGATGTCTCTGACTACTTTGAACTTCTTCATGCTCTCCTGAAAGCTCACGCCTCGATTTCAGGGAATCCAGGAATTTGTACCGGCAAAATAAAACCACAAAATAATTTCATCTGCAGTGTAAATTGTGGCCTTCTTTCTTCCAAGGAAATGTATTACTTTTCCTTTCCAAGGACACTATTGAATGGGAAATGCAGCCATAGGAACGTCCTAAGGAAGCATTCCCACTGATTGGTTTTCCTTTGCAAACACGGACATGAAGCAAAAAGTGCTTCTGTGCAGAAATCCAATGCTTCGGTCAAATTTACAAGGCAGGTGAGAAGAAAGACATGAGGAGCTTCCTCAGCTGACATTTTAATTATTCCCTGTTGTAAAAGAGAAGTGCAAATCAAACACCTTCTTGGGGGGGGACAAAGCAAGGCAGGAGATTTCAGAGGATTGCTCTGCAGCAGAGGTGAAGCCCAGCCCAGCCCAGCATGATAATCTCGTGTACAAAAATCTGCTCAACCATTTCTGGGCTGATCTCCATTTGATTCCATTTGCTGGGCTGCATCGCCACCAAGTGCACTCTGTCCTCAGTGGCAGATTGGTCCTGACAAGCTTAATAAATTCATCTGTCTGCCACAGAGCAGCTCCCTCCCTCCTCCAAGCCCTCCACACGCCACGGGATGTCAGGGAGAAGGAGAAGGGCAAAAATGGAGCCGCCTCCCCCAGCCTGGGGTATAGAATGGCAGTCAGACCTCACCTCCTGCTCCAGAGCATTTTCCCAGGGTGGTTCATTAAAACTGCTGTGTTTAAAGCAGATTTCTACACCTAGATATGCCAAGCTCCTGGAAAGTGCTGCTTCACAGAGAAGTATAAAGATCTTCACTTGCACTATCCTCAGTGAGAATCATTAGCTGCAAACTAGGACACAGATACCAATTACTGTTCTGCTCAGACTACAAAACTGTCAAATTCAGTAAAATTCACAATCTTGTGCTATCCTTTTAACTGTGTGATCCTGACAGCTTACTACTAATGCCTGCTGGATTCAGCTATTAAAAAGCAGGAATGCTCACCCTAAATACTTCTCTTTCATTCACTTTTCTGTCTCCAAAGATCTGTATCTGAAATGCCCTTTCTTTTCTGGTCCACACAGTTCATCCCACAGACAACAGAAAAGGCATTTAAAAGTCTCTGCAGGTAAATCAGTGTTGTTCCCTGGTAATACATAGAGCTTGTCTGGTGTAATTGGATCCTGCACGAAGGCGAAGACAAGAAAGCAAGCTCAGAAAAGCACTTTCGAATTCCTAGAGAGCCACCAAAGCCCAGATCTAATCATGTCAGAGCAGGAGATAGAAAGAAAGCACATTGATACCTGAAGCTTTGGCTCCACAGGTAAGTGAGCTGCTTGGTAACATTTTTTCCCCTCTGATCCTATGACTATTGAACCAAACTCTGTGGCTGTTTGGTTATAATTATAGAATCACAGAACGGTTGGGATTGGAAGGGGCATTCAAGATTTCTATTACATGGAACACGGTTTAATGGGACTGTAACCTCTCTGCTTTCTGTTCTGGCCCACAAGGGCTCAAACCAAGTTGATCAGCAGACCTGGGGACGAGTGTGTCACTGAGACGTGCCGAAACTGAACGACTGTCGCAGCACGGATGAAGGAAATGGAAGGAGCAAGCACTGCCCTAGTGCTGATGTGGACTGCAGATTCTGCAGGAGCAATCTGAAGTGAAAATCCCCTCCACAGACCGGTTACTACGTGGGCTAAAGCATCGAGTAAAATCCGTCAGGATGCCCAAGGAAATTCCTCCTTCCCTCAGCTGTCAGGGTCCGCCTCTGACGCCCATGGATCCGACCCTGCAGAGATTCCCTGCTGCCACCTAGTGCTTCCCCGGCCAGCACCGAGCACACGAGCAGGGAGTTTCATAACTCAGCTTTCACTCAGCAGCACCACTGGAGGCTCCGTGCAAACAAGGCATCTCTCAGCAGAAGCCACTGCAGTTTGGCTTTCCCAGCCAAGCGGGAGCTCGCTGGACTCTGTGACTGATCTCGGTCAAACACACCCAGCCTTTCCCCACATTTCCTGGGGAAAGCTTTCCCTGCTTACACCTCGCTGTTTGTTTGCCGTGCTTTGCTCTGGGGGACCGTGGCCGTGGGACAGGAGGACACCGAAGCATCACCTCCACCTGTCTGGTCCTTGCCAGGCCCAAGCTCTGCTCCTGGCCCCATGGACAGTATGGTCAGTACAGGGAAGGCTTTGGAGTAAAAAGCTGGGCAGAACAAACAAGAAGGAACCACAAACAACAGCCACGTGGAGCAGAGACAGAGCCCTCCACCTCTAGCAGCAAGCTGGGAGAGCGGCTCGTTTTCCAGGACAGGCAAGGCAGCCAGAGGAGTTACTGGAACAGTGTCCTGTAGATTTGTCTTCAGGGACCAACTTCCATGTTAAAAAAAGAACCTGATTACGAGTGTCCTTGGTCAGGATCTCATTCCTGGCTTGTTATGAAGTGCTGCCACCTGGAGAGTATTCCCAGTCTGGTATTCCCAGAGGAGATCAATTTCAGTTTTTGAAATGCTGGCACGAGAGTTTGGCCCTTTAATGTGTAGGCCTATAGGTTAATGTGGGTTTTGAGCTCTAAAGGAGGCTGGTCTGCTTCAGCAGCTGCAGACTGTGAACTCCAAGTTTACTTTCAATCTTTATTGCACTACAAAGCTCTACTCACCCACATTAAGCCCTCAACAACAGGACTAAAGCTCAGCCTTGCAAGATCCCTCCAACACTAATAATACATAAAATCTCAGTGCTGATACATTTAAGAACTTTTACCCACAGAAGTCTTGATCTGTATTATCTTCTACGAGTGCTGCAGGCCCAGGTGAAGGAACTCCTTTGCAGGTGGACCAATTCAAATCAATGCCAAGAGATGCACGGGACAAAGCTGGCAAAGATGATCAAGGGCTTCTGATCCTCAGATCCCCTCAGTGCACTCCAGCACTCCCTCAGGGAAGCACTCAGTGAGCTCAGAGGGATGTGCAGCTGTAGGTGTGAGCCTGCCTCCAGGAGCCTGCAGGAGGGGAGCATCGGCAGCACGAGTTCTTTTGGGAATTCAGGGCCCTTCCAAATGAGGGCCAGGACCAGCAGGCAGCCACGTGTCACCCCTCCAAGGCACAGGGGCAGAATGATGGACTGAAGGATTGAGTGCAGTGCTGAACTTTTGTCTTCACAGTCCAAAGTGGAGCAAAGTGGAGACTTGCAGCCACTGTCAGCTACAGTGGCCACCTCTGCAAACCACATCCCTGCAGGCATTGCTCCTGCTTCACACGAGCATGTTTAAAGGACAGGAATAGGTTGGAATGGCAAAAACTTTTTTTGCCACCTACAGCATCTATTCTGTGTTGTAGCAGAGGGCTTTTTTAATGGCAGCCTCAGTGTTTCTCTAGGATAGCCAGGTCCTGCCTGTACAAACCTTGGTGTTGGTGTCCCCAGTCCAGCCACAGGCAGACTCCAAATGTATCTGGCTGGACCAGGGGAGGTGTCTGAAATGATAATGAGGCTGTTTCTGATTCTCCAAATGAAGCTCTAGAAAAACAATGTCAAAATCAGGCTGGATGAAATGTTTCAACAGCATGGAAGACAACTGCGTGAACATGAAAGAGCTGCTAATCAGGAACTCTGCTGTTCAGAAAGCCAGAAACTCAACTGAAAACTCTACAGAAGAATGGAGAATGTATCAGTTAAAGCACCACAGGGAGAGGTGTTTCCTTTAGAACGGAATGGAACAGAATGGAATAAACTGTTTCAGCTGGAAGGGAGCTACAACAATCCCTCATGTCAGTCCAACCTCCTGACCCATCCAGGGCTGGACAATTTAAAGCCTGTTACTGAGAGCATTGATCAGATGACTTTTAAATACCGACTCTATTGTTGAAATCAACTTCACAGGCAGCAAAAATGTTCTTCTAAAGAACTTGCATAAAATCCATAACTTTTAAAAATCAGACAATCAGAAAATAAACCCAAAAGTTTCCTCTGTACTATACAGAACATATGAGAACATATTAACCTAGTGATACAATTCTTTAAAAACCTCCTGAGCTGTGTACTTCTCGCACCGATTCACACTGTGGCTCATTTCTATTTGTACAGTGATTAAGTTCCTGCAAGATTAGACCAAATTTGGCTCCTCTCACACCAAGTAAGACTGACTGGACACTAGATGGCACATTTGTATTATACCTGTATGGGAGGAACAGAGCTAACTGAAGTAGCCCCGTCACTTACAGACACAATAAAACAAATGGCACTCGAGGGTGAAGCAGGATCCCTTGGAAAGGAAAGCTTCCATTTAAATGTGTGGCAGTATTTTCGTCTAAGAGCACGCAGCAGCAAACGCATTCCTGTTCAGTGATCAAATAAATTGGAAGTGGGGCTGTCTGACATGCAGGACAACTGCAAATCTGACAATAATCACTTGCAGGTGAAGATAATCGTGGAAGAGCTTTGGCTGGTAGGGACTTCTGCCCCCAGAGCAGGGCTAACACCAGAATCCAATCACGCTGAAGGGCAGCGCCCATCAAATTTTGCCCTCTCCTTTCCAAAGGCTGAGATCCCACAGTCCCCCCCGGCTGCTGGTGGCAAAACATTTTCCTTCCAGCCAGGATGAGCTATGCTGCAAGCTGCTCAGGGCTCCTGCCCTGCTTGGACACCCCTCCACACTGTCCCAGCTGAGCAAGCACCAGAAGGTGCCACTGGAAACGGGGAATTAAGAACCAAGTGTGAATTCCATGATGCGGTTACAAGGAAAGCCCACGAGATGTCAGCAGCCTTCCAGGTCCTCTCCTGGCAGGAACTGACAAGAAGTAAAAATTTGGGAGGGTGAAGAAGAGAGGACAACACTGCTTTGTCCATCTGCTCCCATCCTCTGAACAGCTCCTTATTTCTGAATCCCCTTCTCGGGGTCAGGCGTTTCCCCAGAGGAATTCCACATGGGGAGGAGAGAGATGGGGGCTTGCTAACGAAATTTGGATATTTCTGACTGTTCAACAAGGACAATTCATCTCCTCTTTGAGGTCTTTGACCACTCAGCATCACTGTGCACAGCGTCCTCCATCTAAGCAAGGACATGTGTAAATGCAGGAAAAAATGCCACCTTAAATGAGGCTCCAATATCACTGCTGAGAAAATTTCAAGAGGCCAAACAGGATGGGGAAGAGAGGTACTTGCTTTTTTTTCTTCTGTCTTCATGCAGAGTAAACAAAAGCTTTCCTTTTCACGTCAGAGCTATTGGAAAGGTCACAACAATAACTCATTTTCCATTTTTTTTTCTCTTTGTAGAAGAGAGGCTGAAATGCATCAGCAGCAACTTTGAAAAGTTTTAAAATTTAAAGCTGACTCACCAGGATTGGGGTCAAGGACTGAGGCAAAAGTAAGAAAAGCTAAGATTTTAAGATAAAACATATAGATTAGACCACTGAGATATGAGGATGAAAGATTGGGAGAGAAGCTGGCAACCCTGTGGTCTGTCCCCTGCAGAAATTCTCCTGCCATTTCCTGACTCTGCCTTTGCTGGACACTGCCCCCTCTGCACCTCCCCTTTGTGCTAATGCTCATCCCATGGGGCAGGGAGAGCCCTCATCCCCTTACACCTGGGTTTTCAAGGGAAGGAAACGGGAAAGAAAATGCAGGAAAAGTGAAATTTCTGCCCATGAGCACAGCTGGATTCACTGCAGACAGAGGGAGAAGGCCATGTGGAGGTCCCAGCAGGTAGGATTCCCTTTTTTTTTGAAGTCTCATTGACAACACTGACAGCTGCCTCCCTCCTTTCTCAAGGACAAACTCAGCACCGTGTCACTCTCAAGTTGGGAACTCTGACCTTGCTGAAGGTGTGGATGGATGAAACAACCCAAAGTCCCAGCAAAAACACAGCAGAAAACTAAAGAATAACCCCAGCATGGCATTTTTTCAGGGACAAATGACATTTTTCCCTCCAGTAACTTGACAGAAGTGAGGATGCTCAGCTGTTCCTTGCACAGGAAAGATGGGAAGGGATTTTAACAAGTCTTCAGTGCCTCCCTGCTCCCACTGACAGCAGCAGGCTCTCAAGAATGTTAATGGAGCATCTTTACAAAGCAAATGAGCTCTTTTTGCCAAAAATCCCCAGAATAAAGGTTCTGGTTTCTTGGCATTTTAAATGGAGTGGAGATACATTTGCTTAGTTATTGTTTCTGAAGATTTCCAAAATCAAAGGGGGGTAACAAAGTGGAGTTTCTGCGTAGCATAAAGGCAAAGATAAGCCAAGCATATTGTGTGCTGAGACCAAACAGCAAACCACGAGCTCCAGGAACTCATGGAATACCTCCAAAGTACTGAAGCAAGAGGAGCAAGAGGGCTGGCATCAGGATGTCAGACTTTATGAAGCCTATTTCAAGGGCAGGCAGACGCAGAGTGCTCACATTTTTCGTGCAGGGATGTCTTCAGTGAAAAATCAGCCTTTTTTCACCCCCTCCTTGTCTCTACCCCTCAAACCCATCAAGATCGCTGCCGTTCTATTTTTCATGAAGTTTTTCTGCTGTGCTATACTTGTGCTTGCACCTGAAATACACAATCCTCTGCTGCTATCTGGGTCAGCCACGCTGAGAAAGGGAATCCCATTATTGTCTCTCGTGGTTTTTGAACTGAATGAATTTGTACAGTCAGCTCAGGTTTGGATTCAAAGGCTGATATTTCCATGATGAGCTGCTGCCACCCGTGTGCCAAAGCACGACGAGCCTTTCATGCCAGCCAGCACAGAGGCAGGGGCATGACATCCCCCAGGGTATTTGAGAGCCCAGGACTCTGCCTCGTCATCATCACTGCTGCTGCCGCCTTTGAACAGAGATGGAGCAAGGGAAGTATTTATCATTTATTGGTTTTACCCAAAGGGATACACTACAGCAGATCTGCTTTGCAGGCTGAGAAACAAGCAAACAGCACTAACTGAGAAAGCTGTAAAACCTACAGAACTCAAAAAAAAAAGTCTTTCCCTTCCTCTGCCTCAGCTCTGGGTGAAGCCTAAAGCAAGAAAACACCAGTTCTGTCTCAAAACCCAGAAATGGAGCAGTCAAAGCTCTCTGATCTGTGCTACTCTTCAGTTACTGAGGAGCACCAATTAGGAGGAACACTGCTGCCTCACAGAGACAGTCAATACTGAAGGAATTAAATGGAAAAGAAAATTAGGAGCAGGTAAGAGCAGAGTTACAGAGCTGCTGTATGACCCGAAACTACAGCATAAACCAACTCTGGCCAGATGTCTCAGCCTGACTTAATATTGTGACTCAGGGCACAGTTGTGAACCCTCTTCTGCTGCTGGGTAGAAAAGAGAAAGGTTCTAAACAATACCCAGAGCTTAGAACCTTTGGTTCCTATCTTCATGAACTGCAAGTGCATTTTAAACCTTATTGAAGTTAAGAAATCTTCAGTGTCAAATACCCTTTAAACACTAAAGGTAGCGGTGCAAGTGCACACATTAAATAAAAATTTGTCTGAACTGAATGTTTCTGCTGAACTAGTTTAGCAACATTAATTATTCTTACAGTGACTGCAACTCAGCTTCTCTCTGGAAGTTAAGCTGCATCAAAACAAAGCATGTTAATTCTTAACAAATATACAGTAAATAGAGTTAAAAGGCAATTCTCAGTTGACAATCATTGCTTATTATCTGATCTGCTTTTAAAACTTTCTCTCCCTGTTATGGAGACCCATTTCAACTAGCTGCAACTGAGTCTCAGAGAGGGAAAGGAACAGGATGGTAAAGGCACCATTTCCTGAACCCTTCAGCCTCAACCCCCTTTCCTCACCTACCTGGTACCTTCGGGCATGCAACAACTGCAGTCTGGACAACCTCCTCCCAAATTCCCATTTCCCCCTGCACAGAAACTCCTTGCTGGGGGTGTCTCTGCAGGTGCTCTGTGCTCAGCCCTGTGAGGGTACCAGGCTGCAGGCACTCTGTCCTGGGACACACATTCTGGAATGATGCTGAGGGATGCAGGGGGCATCGAGGACCACCATGGCCCGAGGCTCCGTGGGAAGAAGGAGCTGGGATTGGGAGCCACGTGCTGGCTCCTGGCTCCAGCCCTTTCCTGGCACAGGACAGCTCAGCTGAAAAGTACATCCCTGGCATATACACAGATGTAGACCATGATACACAAACAGAAAAGGAAGAATTTAATTTAAAAAAAAAATTTCTCTGCTTCTAAACATGGCCATTTCCCATTTGGGGCTCGATCCTTCACCGTGTATTATTTCAGTGGGACATGAACCCAGCTCTGCACAGATCAAGACCCAGAGTCATATAATCTTTATGATGCTGAGAAAAGTAATGCAATTCAAAACTTTTTAAGCTTAGGGAATTATAGCTCCAGAACTGTAGGAAAGAGAGAGGGTATTTCTGCAAGATAATAAACTCCTTTTTCTTCCCCCATTTTAAAACATCTTCATGCATTCGTGTCAAAACATCCAGAGATATTTTTGGTGTTAAGAAAGTTTCTCTTTCTTAACATTAAAAGATTACCTACCTTTTCCCTCATTATTCTGGGCCACTATTATCAGCAAGATATTTTATTACAGAAAGAAAAAAAAAGAAGACAACCTTGATTTTATCCCCATTGCTCTGCAGCAGTACCCAGCAGACCCGATCGGCAAGTGATGAGTGCCCTTCTGGAGCAGCCAGTAAATGTAAATTTAGCAAAGAGCACTTAACAAATACAACTACAGGGTCCACGCTCTCAGGATTATCTGATTGTCCCTTGCTGCTGAGAATTCCACATGAAAATGAAACCCCAAACTGATTCTGCAGCTGCATGGCAGGGAGAAGGGTCGGGCTGGCAGGTCTAGGCTGCACCACCACACAGGTGAGATTCCCTTGGCTGTCAGGATATGCAATCCCAGAGAAAATGCAGAATCAGGGTCAATTGGGCTAGCAGAATCCGGAGCCTGGAATCCTGGTGGTTCCCTGTCTGATGCTGCTCTACCCTCTAAGCCAAGTTTTCTCCCCAAGTGTCCAGCCTGAGCCTCCAGCCATGACCTGGGGGTGTTTTCCCTCATCCTCCCACCCACTGAGGAGCTCCATCACCACCTCCCACCCCTGCAGGCAGCGGCGGGTGGCAATGAGATCCCTCCCGGAGCTCCTTGCCCGGCTGAACAAGCAATTTAATTTCTTTCCTTTGGTGTACTTTTCCCTCTCTCCCTTGCTCCAAACTGCCTTCGCCTAAAGCACTGTTCTTAAATTAATTATCAAGGAGCTTTTTGCCGTAGAGGAGCAGCAAAAAACCTGGCTGGGGCCTCCACTGGGCCTTGGGGCTTTTTCTCCTGCAGCCCGGGAGCACGAAGGCTCGGCCCCTCACGCTCCTCTCAGACTCCCCCACGAGTTTTTACACACAAAATTCCCTTTTTTTTCTTTCCCCCTCGTTTTTAAACGCTGGGATTTGCAGCTCCCTCCCGGGAGGGCTGACGGTGCCACACCCGCACGCTGCCACCAGGGCCCCGTTCAGGTGACTGGTGGAGGCTGAGGGGACGAGCAGGGTACCTTCATAGGAGCCAGCTGAATGGGAGTGATGCATGAGGGATCCACCATGGGCTTGGGCCGGTTGGCCGTGTCTGCCAGCAGGCTGTGCCACTGCTGCGGCAGCCCCGTGAACTTCTGCTCCCGGTGGTCGAAGCCAGTGTGGACCCGGTGCTCGAAGTTGGAGGGCCCGGAAATTTCCAGCCTTTTCTTCTTCTTCCCGAACATGGTGGAAAGATCTGGAGGAGGCAGAAGGGAAACGGGAAGGAAAAGGGGAGGGGAAAAAAAAAAGCCACATGTTTATACTGTGTTGTAACCCTCAACCTTTCTCGCTGCTTCACAGGGAGTTTTAGTAGATGGCATTAGGCAGCTACCTCCGTGAGCTTCACACACGGGGCAAGCAGTTATCTGCCCTCTTTTCTGGGAGAAGATTTTAAGAAATCAGCCCAGTCTCTTACTATGTATGTTTGTAATACCTTATAAAAGGAGGAAATTGCCAGGAAGGAAAGCCCCAGGTGCTACTTGGTGCTTCTCTCTCTGCTCATCCCACGGAAGCTCCGAGCTCAGAGCAATGCCAGCAGCAGTGGATGGCTTTGCTCCAAGGATAAGTGGTGAGCTCTGTCCTGGTACAAGGGGGAGACTTATTTGACAGTCTCTCTCCAACACTGTTAACTTGGGCATCTTCCTCACCCTCCTCTCCCAANCAAATGCAGGCTCAGCTTTGCATCCTAAACCCGTATCCTGAATCCTGGAGAATCCCAGATGGGAGTCTGGCTCTGCCCTGGTCAGATCTAGGTCTCACACAGAGGTACTCAAAGGGGAATTGTTCCTGTGTCATTTCAGTGATAAAAACAAGAGAGCTCAGATCTAATTCTAACTTGGTCCAAGGGCCTTCATCTGCATTTGTGAAGGGTCCTTCTTAAATAAAGCATCAGGTATCAGCTATCACAAATATCATGGGCTGATTTCTTTAGGAGAGAAACGATTTGCTGTGAGAGCCACGTGCCCAGAGCACCTGGGTTTATGCCCTGGTGGCCAGAGGTCCCTGGCCAGCAGACTTGGGTGGGATTCATTACAGCACGGCCCTACTCCTCTTAAGGTCCAGGAAGGAGCACCAGCTCTTTTGGTTCCTGTGCAGGTGGTGTGGAGAAGAGAGAGGAGTCCTTCCAGTCCTATACAAGCAAGAAGCTGGAGGCTGTTGGAGGAAATGTGACCTTCCCACTTTCTCCATCACTGCACCAGCCTGGGCTGGCCTGGCTGCCTGGTAAAGCTAATTGTTACAGCTCTAGCCCTACAGAAAGTGAATGTTTTAGTCAATTTTTGTTGTTGCATCCTGATAAGACTGAGTAGATTTGCTTTCCTCCTGTCTGTTTTGGCCTTCCTGAGGAAGGAGGGCAAGGCAGCAGGAGGGTTTCAGAGCACAGGGGAACACAGGCTAATAGATCAGCTGGGGCAAGAGACGTTTCACTGGCAAGGTGGAAGGAGTCATGAGCTGCAAACTGAGAGGAATAAAGGTATTTGCTCATTCTACTGGCATAGGAAATAGCCAATACAACCTGCATTAACCCTCGGGGTTGGCGGATCCCACCTGAAAATGAAGTGCAGCCTAACAGTTCTACTGAGGCAAGTTCAGAACTGACTTTCTGGAGGACTCCAGAAATCTGCTGTGCAAGGCAAGGATAAATTCCTGGTCCCAGGGAAAACAGACAGAGGTCCTGTTGCTTTTCAGTGCCATCCTGTCCTGCCCCTGGAAAAGCTCTCTGCCTGCTTTCTGCTGTCTCACAATAGTGCTCCACCTTGCTCTCTGGGCCACTGCAAGCAGAGCTGGTAAGCACTTGAGAAGCATCTGTCTGAAAAGGCAGCTCTGTAAAACCTCTTCTATCACAGCTGTAAAGGTGCTGCCCTGACTTTGATTCAAGAGGTGGGGAGAAGCTCAGAGGAGAAAATACAGTTGTGCTGCTGCTGCAGCTAAAAAAAGGTAAGGTGATAAATCAGGTATTTATTCCACCCTCACTGCCTTTTACTAGTTTATCTAAAGATCAAGTTCCATTATTTGAAAATTGATTGCTGGCTGCTTTGTAAGTTCCCCCCTGTGTATTTGTAGGTGACTGTCTCCTTTGCATATTTCTTTTAGACACAGCAAACTTGCTCCTGTTGGCCTCTCCTCACAGGTCTCATCTTCCACATACCTCTCTCTGGCTTTCTACCCTACTCTGAACTTCCCAAAACCTCCTGTTTATTTGATAGTCTCTCTCCAGCACTGTTAACTTGGGTATCTTCCTCACCCTCCTCTCCCAAAACCTCCTACAATACAACCACCTTGATACGTGGCGTTTTTTCCTTTTACAGCATCATAATTGAGTTTTTAAAAAATATTTTTTTATTTTTTAAGGTTTTTTTTCTTGTTCCTTTGGGACATTTGGGTGCCTTGTGGCCCTCACAGACATGCTTCCAAAGGCACCATGGCTGGTTTCTGTTCAGAGTTTTCCATTTTCTAGGCTCAGACAGAAGCAGCCAGCAGGTCAGGCAGTGGCTCCTGAGCAGGGCTGCACAGATGGCAGATCAATGGCACTGCATTGACTGCACTCGTCCTCAGGGATGGGAATCCATGAGACTATTGGAGTAACACTTTAAACCATCAGCTCTAGACATGTTTGTTTTTTTTCTCCTCTGATCAATGCCAGGGTTTCCCACAGGACTTGCCTCCTAAGGCAGCTGCTGGATACTCGAAGTCTTCCAGAGCTCCAAAGAGCATCGGAGAACTAAAAGCACACCAGCTGGCACAGTGCATGTTGCTTTTCAAAATGAACTCAACAAGATACCAACCAGCAGGCTACCTCCACTCCGCTGCAAAGCCAAGCCAGCCTCCCCTCAGCACAGTCCCTCCAAAGAACTGTAACACATGCAGCAGTCACAAAGAAACTTCATTTCCCCTCTTTTCTCCCAAAGAATGGAAATGATGCTGCCTGTTTTCCTCAGCTGTCTGAGGATGAGGGTTTGGGACAGCCAAGTCTGTGAAACCTTATGCTCTGGGCTTGTAAGTGTCCTGATTCAGTCCTCACTGATGTGCTTTGTCCTCATACCTCAAAAAATGAGAAATTATTTAATTTTTCCCATAGTTCTACTGATGTGATGCAAAAAACCCAAAAGGATTTATTTAATCAAGTGGGGAAGCAGGAAACACCCTGGGTAAGTGAATACATGTTCTCCAAGACATCTAAAGCCATTTTAGGAATAACCCAAGTACCTGGGAGAGAAATGACAGAGCTTTCCAGGATGCTGGGTGATGTGTGTGCAGCAGAAAACTTATGAAATTTGTAACAAGAGCACAAAATGTATGAAATCCATTCAAGCACCTGCCCATTCGCACAAACCAGCAATCCTCTTGCAGTTATTAACAACCCCGTAGCTCCTAATGGGATTGCTCCGGCAAACATCCCACGGACAACAGGGCAAGCCTTTATCAGAGGCACGGGGAGCAGCTCTGCAAAGCTGCCTCTGTGCCATCCCCACGCCAGAGCACTCACCCTTCAATTAATTCTTCCCGACGGCTCCCAACGTAGCCCTGAGCGTGCCAGGGCTCTCAGCAAATGCCACCTCTCTGTGCAGCTCCTCCTGTGCTCACCCCCACAGGAGGAGAGGAAATGAGAGGTATTGTACTTGTAATTCCTTGCTATTTTGGGGGGATGAGCACAACCAGGATGTCTGTCCTCTCCTTGCTTTGCCAAGGGATGGCCTGGCTGATTCCCATGGCACAAGGTGACACTGGACACAAGGGGCTGGAGCCCGTGCTAACAACAGCTCCTACTGATGGCATGATTGGCTATGGGGGGGACAGGACATTCCTACAGGAAAACCTCACTGGCTCGTGTGCTGAAAGGAGGCAGCACACTCATCTTGTACACGTGCAGTCTGGAGGAGACAGTCCTTTAGTGGCAGCAAGTAATGAACTCAGCAAGCAGGACAGCACGACACCTAAAGCAAGTCTGCTCTCAAACGGCAGAGCCAAGAGCTGAGCCTGCTCTGCCACGCCAAGGCTCCTCAACCCACGGCCCAACCGTGGCACTAGAGTTTGAGAAAACAGAGTTTCTTACCCAAAGCCGTGATGGAAACAATATGGACATTGCACATACTAGAGGTAAACGCAGTACTGGTGGGGAAATTCCAATTATTGCACCACCAACCCTCCTGAGGAACCCACAGCAGCGCTGGTGCCAGATGTGCCACCGGGGAACGGGGAAGGAACAGGGACGGAGTCAGAAATGTGTGAGCTGTGCTCTGCAGACAGCTACCCAAGCCCTGCTATAATCGCAGTATTTGTCTTATTCTTTGTCTGTGGCCAGGAAAGGAGCAGTGCCAGCTCTGCTGGTGCCTGCTGAGGAGCTGTAACACGGCCCCACCCGCCTGCTGCAGGCACCAGGTAATGCCGAGAGGGTGCTGCTAGCAGGAGCAATCACTGCTTTTGCTCTCCATGCTGTTTACTGTAGTGCCTAACAAATCGAATTACATGCTAATCAGCACACCCTGCCTGCTAGATCTATGCCAGGCTTGGCTCCTTTGCACTGCACTCCTTTCCGTGCACACAAATAATTCACTGAGCATCACAGCGCCACGGGCTCCCAGGCTGGTCCGAATTCCAACCACATCCTGGTCAGATCCCCAGAGAGGAAATTCCCTTGCCCCTGCAAGGTGTGTGATGGGCACCAGCAAATAAATCCACTCTGTCAGCTACTGTGTCTCACTGTGCTGCCTCCCGGCGCCAGAGGAAGGGTTTTTCCAGCAAGAAGCATCCTCCAGTGCCCCACTGGAGCGGGAGGGTGGCAGTGCTACCCATGGGTGCCAAGGGAGCCCATTCAGACTCTTCCATGGTGGCCTGTGCTCAGGACAGGACTTCCAGCAACAGCTTTCCCACAGAAAGTTCAAGTGCAGCCTGCCCACACCCTACAGAGGGTTGCGGCCTTCACACAGAGGTCACAGATTTGTTCACTCTCCAAAGTTTGGCCCCATCCTGGGGTTTCCCTGAGTTGTCCTTCTCCTGTATCTGAGATCAGGGGACACTGAGACTGATGAACTGAAAAGAGGAAAAGTCCAGATTTATGTTACTGCCCTCAAAGAACAAATTTTGGCATTTGCAGGGAATAAAATCCAAAGCAGTTGGAATAAAAAGAAAAAAGGGATTACTTCAGTCCCAAGGTTAATGCTATTCTGTATCTTATTTATCATATCCTAAGAGTAATTCAGTCAAACCACAATATAAGAGAGAACTCCATTTAACTCTGCCCCATTTTCTGTTCCCAATAGAAAAATCAGAGCCAATTTTTGCTTCCCCTCCAAACAGCTGGTCTTTCAAAGACTACAAAAGTTGGAAAGACCTTTCCTGTCTTGTAATCTTGAAAACTACCCAAGTGTCCCAAGTGCATCCCTGAAGCAGTGACAGCAGCCCTTGCCATCCCAGATGTCCCCACATAACCCTGAGCAAAGGTCTGGGAAATTCTGCCACATGTAAAACCACACAATAACCTTATGAGGTTAGTACCTAGAATAACGAAGCGAGATGGGAATTTTGACTTTAAAATGGAACTTTTAATGACTCTGTACTATAGCTATGTAAGCTCTGGGATTTTTTTTTAGCGTGGCATTTCAGCAGCTAGATAAAAGTGTCCCACTAACCCCAGGAAATGGTGTGTGCTCACCGTGACCCTGAGCCACCCTGGCGAGTCTGCAAGGATTTCCTACACACACCTCGCTGCTGCTCCAGCAGGGGCTGGGCTGAAAATATTCCCTCAGGAGGGGCTCTGCGTTCACTGTCTGCCTCAGCCCCGCAGTGTGTTTGCTTTTAAACAACCAGCAATTAGTTCATTTTCAATTAGGAAGGGCATTAAGCCGCTGAGCCTGTGTTTTCTGCAGGGATTCCCGGGGGTTCCTCAGCTGAGCAATCCCCTTTTCCCTTGGGCATGGATATGTTATTAGCATGTAAAAATTGCCTTCATGCATGCTGAGTGTCATCTGTGAGCCCAAAGTGGGGGGCAGCAGCAAGGGGTGTGAAAAGGCACATTTTCTCCCAAGTCAGCCACACAGCAAAAAAAAACCTGGTTCCAGGCAGGAGACTTAATAAAATGCTTCATTTTTAAGAAACCCGACAGAGATGCAGATTGCAAAAGGGGGAGATGGGTGCAGGTCCCTTTCTTTTGATAATTTTTACTTACTAATAATGGTTTTCTGTAACACAAGGACCTCAATTATTCCCCTCCAAGTGCAGTAATACATCATTAGCTTTGGCAGCTCTGATTAATTGTAACCTTTCCCAATATTTGATCCTAAATGAGAGAGTATGAATTGAGAAGCACAAATTAAATTAACGTGTCAAGGCAGCCTGCAGAGCCAGTGCTCCAGACAAATGTGAGCTGGGCTGAAACTCAATCTGCAGGAGAAAGCAAATGTCTGGGATGGACTGATGGCAGCACAAATCTCTGCGAGCTCCTCTGCGAGGGACAGGTAAAAATGATGGTGGTTCTTCCTTTGGCTCACACTGGAACAAGTTCCTGCTCCTGGGGCAAGTGGAAGGAGACCAAATCTGCATCTGTGCACCTCATATATAGTTAATACATTTAATAAAACTATTAAAAATGAGGAAAGTTGGTTGTGTTTTGGTTTTTTTGGTTGGTTTTTTTTTTTTTTCTTTAATAAGGAACAGCAACAGCAATAGTTTTGTGTTTCCTTTCTGTTAAAGGATGGTTCTGAGCTTCTTGGTAGGGACCCTCTGCTGCTGGCTGCAATCAGAGCATGAGCTTCTTTCGTAAAAAACCCCAAAAAACCAGCATGCCCCTGACTGCAGGCTTACATTTTAAAGAAGAATTTATCTCTATTTTTAACTGAAAATACAGAGAACACTACCCTATTTTTCAGGAGATAAAACCAGAAGCTATACCTGGAAAAGCAGAGTGAACTGAATGAGAAGACAATGAAGTTCATGAAAAGACTCTTAAAAACCACACCTGTTTCAGGCCAGGCCTGACACACTGCTGTGACAAAAGGAAAAAAAAAATCCTGTTTGACTTTCCACATACACTATTCTTAAATACCTTCCTAATTCCCAGAGTATCATTCTGGATGGACAGGATGGAAACAAATGGGAGACACCCAAGAAGCAGAGGGCAGCTGCCTGTAGAGCACCTGAAACCAGAGGCAGGTGACTCCTGTGGTCATGTCTTTTATTTATTTATTAGGTCACTGCTGTTACCTGAAGGGAAATCTCATTACATCCTTAGATACAAGGTTTTTTGTTTTGCCACAGGAATGGACAACATGCAGGTGAATACCAGGTTGGCTCACCTGTCTAATGAGGGAGCCCATTTCCCATGATCCCTGCTCATCCCTCTGCTCCTAATTAGGATTTGAGCATTTCAGTTGGGGAACAATAAAAGTAACACCTTGGAAAATGTTCTCACATACTCTATTAATGATGATTTTAAACACCGACCCTCTGGCAGAACAACAAGGACCTACAAATCCTAAATAAACCAAGTCAGCCCATATTTTGAGTCTTTTACCATTCTGCTAAGCTCTTCTGCACACAAATAATGTACTGATAGAAATTATCCACCTGTGACCACAGTTTTCCCAGACTATTCTTTCAGTTCAATGAAAATATAGAAGTATCATTTTCTGTGCATGCCTCTGTGAGTCTTAGAACAAAAAAACTAGATGATCCATGGGATTCAACTTCTTATCAAAGGTTTCCAAGGTGTATGGTATTTTTCTGAGATGGGGACAGACTTCTAAGTCGTTTAATCACTATTAAAATACACGCCTTAATCATGGAAAGATATGTACTGATGGACTAGACCAACAAAAATGCCTCTTCCCCAAAGCCCCTCATTTACCCTGCAGCATTCTGCTCATTTCAACCTTAGGTCAAATCAGCCAGTTTCTCAGAGTTTCTATGTCACTGCACAATATAATAAAAATGCATTTAAACAATTACAACGAGTCCAGGACTTGTCATTGTCCACGGTTCTTTGCAATCCCACAATACCTTGTTTATGGTTGAAAATGCCTTCATTTGTCACAGCACAGCAGCGTGTCTCTTGATAGCTGGCCCGTGAGACATATCTAATAGAAATGCACAACGGAACAAAAGACAGGAAGAAATAATAACAAAAGCCAATGTATGCTTCCAGAGAAATTGTAAAAGCTGGTACAGAGTGGCCAAACCAGGATTGATGTACTCCAGGGAACAGTACTCATTCTTCTTATTGAAAGCTACTCTTGTACGAGGACTCATTTCCACACACTGACTGACATGTGCTTTCCTAATTTAGAAGCCTTGTGATTCCCAGTGGATTTTAATGCTCAGTAATTTTCAGCTGAGTAGCTTAAATGCATATATTGTAGTCAGTCACTCTCTATTACCTCATACACATGCACACATAAATAGCAATGTTGGAGACAGAAGGTCGTGAAGGGAGTTTTAGTCTGCAACAGCTCTGGGCAGATGAAAGAGGAAACCCCCCCTCAGCCCCCCGAACCCCTGGAGGTAACTCCGATAATTTCTGTCCCCAGCAAGTGAAAAGATTCCAGATTTGCAGCAGCAAATAGTCCTCTGGGTGCTCAGCTTGAGATAATTAATGGTATTAACTTTGTAGGAAGTGCTGGACATCCACAGGGAGAGGGGATTAAATAAGGCACCCATTAAATGACACAACCTGAGTCTCAAGGCACTGCTGGAACTTCAGTCGTAAATTATTTTTGTCTGAGTTGATATTAGCACTATTTTGAGACAGTTCTATACCGTTCTATATTACGGGATACAGGTGCTTATTTTTACGTTTTCAATTAGAAAAAAAAACAGTAAAGGAAATACTATCAAGAAGGAAAGGGGTGATAGATATATCAGTAGAGAAGACAGTGAGCAGAGAAATCAGACAAACCTGCAGGAAATAGCAAAACAAGGAGAGTGGAACTGTAATTCTGAGTATTAGTAAATTAAAAAAAAAAAAAAAGCTTTAGTTTTAACTCTCTGAAACGGAGTTTCCTCCCCAACTCTTCATGATAACTGGAAAGCCATGTAACTGTGCATTCTGATCATTTTTAAAAGACAGATTTTACTTGGGAAAAAAAAAGGAGGCAAAATATTTTCTAGGTCTAGAAACCAACTGATCTTGAGCTGGTTGCATCCAGGAACCACCAAAGCTGCAGAGCAGAGATGATTTTACAGCCCCCAGAGGTGTCACGGTGACGAGGAGGAATGGGACAGGAGGGGGACACGCCTGTGGCAGCACCACACACCCCTGGAACCAGATCATGGCACTGGGGGGCTTTGGAGTCGGCCTCCTGCCGCCAACTCCTCACTGGTATGTTTGCATTCAACGCGCTTCATTTTCTCAGCAAAATATTCACTGCTTTCCTTATTTCACTTCTAAAACAGTACAGGCTGTGCTGGCTCTGAGGAATTGCTCTATTACCATAACATTTGTAAAAAAAGGTTGCTTTCCAATGAATGATCAACAGCAACAGATGCTTCATTATTCAGTCATTATTAATGGCAAGCCTCTCCTAAGAATATCTTGAGGATGAAACACAGGATCTGACCCGTGCTGGCCAAGAAATGATGCAAAATCAGTTTACTTGCTATGTCAAAATACCTTTAAAATGCAAGCAAACAGATCTATAGTTAAATGTACCCACAGCAAGTGCCTGCAAGATGAAAATCATGCCTGTTGTTATCACTGCGGGTTCCCTACTTTTCTATCTGGTTTTACTCTGCATCGCTGGAACTGAAGGGAAAATATTTCCACAGTCTACAATAAATCAAAAATGTGTAGAGTCTACCTTAAATTTTTATTCCTTACATTTTTTCTTGTCTTTTTTTTTTTTCTCCCCACTCTGCATTGTGCTGGAAAGCTGGTCTGAAAGTCAATTCTTATCCTATTACCTATTGAGCTGCTGTCAGGCCTTACTCTGTTTCCACATTAAAAATGAGAACTGATCCCTTGAAGGGTTTCCAGAGCTTACTGTTTATTACCTCCTTCAGAAAGTTTACCACAAGCTCTTTGTAGAGAACATGGAATGTTTATAAAGCAATGTCTGCTCAGTCCTCCTCCCTCTGTTTAACCCCAACGATCAATAATTACATCTGAGGAATTCCCCAACCCTGATTTGGTTTTTTTTTTCAGAGCTAAGGAACCTAGCCATGCAGATTTTGTGATTTGCCACCTCCGGACAGCAGTTGGGGAATGATGGGTCTCACCTTTTCCTTGAACTGGGAGGTAAAGGAGACTCTTCATGTCTTCTCTCTGAAGCTGATATGGAAGTTTTCAGACCAAAGAAAAGCGAACAAAAAACTACAGTAACCTGAACAAAAGAACCCACATGCCTTTATCTCAGTGCAAATCCAGCAAGATGAATGCTACTGAGAGGATTTTATTGGTTTCCACCTTTTAAATACCAACAACAGAAATGGTTTTGAGCGGCTGGAGAGGTTAGTGCATCTCAGATGGCCACCAGTGCCACTTTCCAGGAGATGCTGCTGCCACAGGAGGTGGCTCCCATCCCTTCCTTCCAAGGAATGGTGCACACATGTGAATTGCTGCATTTTTTTGGGCCCATCCATACACTGTTTCAGGGAAGGCCCTCTCCAGGATGAGAGGTTTAATCTGAAATGGTCCAAAAGGATACTTCCAGCCTCTCAGAAAAAAAACCCAAAAAAAACCCAAAAAACAAAACAAGGAAAGTATTTTGCCAGGTAAGTGAGCAGCTAGGGTGACTCTCAGGAGTCTTGCTCTGGATACTCCATGAGAAGCTGCCATGTGACAGTTGGACGAGCTGATTCAGCTCCCAAACTTTTAGACAATTATGTTAAAAAGCCACTTCTCTCCCAGAAGGAACACTTCTGCTGGAACAACATGGCATCATCCCTCCCCAGCCTGCACTGACTGATTTTACAGCAGCTCTCGAGGCTGTCTCGTTGGGGAAACACCATCACAACAAGGAGTCTGTGAGAGAAGGCAAGATCCTCTCCAAGTATTTTCTGATAAATCTTATTTACCACTGAGGGTGAGATGCTGAGGCTAGGCAGAGGTGAAGAATTTGGCCATCATCTCTCAGTAATCAATGGCCCACCAACCCCTAGAGCTCCCATCCTGCTCGGTGACCCATCAGATTCTAACCTCTCTATTTATATTTAAATACATATATCTGTATTTAAATTTAGCCTATTTAGAGCTGAGATTGCAGGTCCTTCTTAAAGGCTCAGCATCAAAAATTCACCATCAATTAGGGGATAATTAACAGAAAAGGACATCTCTGCATGCTGACTCTGATTGCATTCACTGCTGTTTCCAGAGGCAGGGAGATTCATTAATTCATTCATTTCCCCACTTCGTTACGGAATGACTCCAACAAAGCTGCTGATACAACTGGGAAATCAAAAGATGAGGCAGGAAAGTGACTGCAAAGAAATGCATTAAGGGAACATGTGTGGTTATGTCAAGTGGCGGGGCCAGAGTCAGCACTTGGGGAAAAAAGGGACTGCAGAGTCGCTGGCTGAGAGGGAAATTAAATGTGCAGAACGAGCTCGGATCCTAAAGGAAGTATTTTCTTCCTGGACAAAACCCGACAGTTTCTGTTTTAATAAAATATGCTGTCCTACAAAACCTCTCATTTAATTCTCACTGCTTCCCTCTTGTACTTAAATAGGGAATTGCATAAAACTCAAAAGCTATTTAAGATACAGTTAACCCCCCCAAATGACAATTTTCCCAAGTTTTGGAGGTAAGACTCAATGAATACCCTGGAATTTCCCGTTTCAGCCGATCTGAAAATTGTGTGTGCTATAGGGGGGCATCTGGCATGACTTACTGGTTGTCTTCACGAGGCAACAGAAAGGTTTCAGAAAGGTGACCTTAGGACAGCCACGAGACTGGGATTGTTTGAGAAACCACAAGTGGATGGCCGGAACATCTTCTGACATCTTTATTCAGCGTCTGCGCCATGTGCACCCACCCCGGTGCGGCTGTGCCCTGCCTCCAGCTCAGCCATACTGACAGCCCTGGCTTTCTAAATTATTTCTACCTTCTCCAGGATAAAGGCAGGAAGATGTCCTGAACTGCTTTTAAAGTGATTATGCAAAGCACAGTGGGCTGTATAATACCTTCTCCAATAAAACTCCCTCTCAGTAATCTGACAGCAATCAGCTGTGTTATTATAACCATTCTTTTCTCCTTGGATCGCTCAGGCTGAATGTTTTAAATGGAAATAACATCATCTTGTGGCGCGTCCTTGCAAGTAACCAACGCTCGGGATGCCAAAAGCTGAAGGCTCAGCTCGCCCACGTAAGAGATGTGATAAGAACAACTCAGTGCAAAGTCCATGTGAGCTCCTTCTCTCTCACTAGCAGGGGCTCAGGCTGGAAAAGCTGTTTCTGCACTGCAGCCACCATGCAGACTTTAATAACCCACGGGACCGTTTGGAAACATCACTCCATTTGGGATACGGATTCATTTTTTAGAATATCAAATATGCAGCTGGGTACCCAGAGAGAAATGAAATAATTCCACGTATATTTAGGAAGGCGGCGTGACACTTCTTTTACAGGGTTTGACTGACTGGAAAGGAGTTTGAAAACTCAAAGGAAATTGCAGAATTTTAAGAGCTCTGTCGTGTCACTCTCATTGCCTGGTCAGAGCAAATCTCACTGCTGAGCACCTGGATCACAAATCACACCCAGAGCACAGCTGGGTACTTGGACATTTTGTACCTCCCCAAAATTCATCTTCAAAGCTCGTCTCTCTTTTCCCCGCTGCAGAGCTGAGTCATCTCACTCTTGGGCTTTCTGCAGCATCACTTGGGTCCTGATGCAACTCTTGGTGGAGATCTCTGACCCAAGAAACAGCCACTTTTTTCTCTGTTTCCTTCTACTGAAAATGGGAAGAACTGGAGAAATAACCCTCCGTGCCGGCAGCACATCCAAGAGCAGGGGAAGGGGACACAGCTGGATTTATTTAAGGAAGCCCATTTCCTGCTCCCTTTCTTTGCAACACAGGCCAGAGGAGATGACACTTCCCTGCCTCTCCTTTGCTGCCACTACCTCCCATTTCCCAATGGAAACCAAGGTTCCCCTCCACCAATATTTTCTAAGCCAAGATTTTGTAAAGCTGGAGCAAGACTGAGCTTCACATTATCTGGTCTGAATCCAGCAAGGCTTATGCTCATCAGAAAAGGAATCAAAGTTTCCGACTTGGAAAACCTCTGAGCCAATATTTGTAAATAAAGTCTAATTTAATTACCAATATATGTATTTTTCAGCTGTCCAACTCTGAGAGAGTACAATCCCACTGGGATGAAGCAATCACACTGTTTAACATGCAAAATCACTGCTCGCCTACCAGCTTATTAATAGGTAGTTTTCTAATTCAGAGGAAAAGGCAAAGGAGAAGGGCAATAATCTGAATACGACCATCTGAAATGCTCCACTGAGCTCTGTTCCAGCAAACATAATAAAAGACTTTTTTCTATTTCCCCCCCCTCCAATGACAGCTTTCCAGTGCCGCTGGCATCCATCACATGTGCTGAGGCAAATGCTTCCACACTTGGTAATAATCAGAGCAAGGGAATTATGGATTGGGAGGAGGAACTGCAGGTTTTTTTTTCTCTTGGCTAAAGGCATACTTCAATCTGAAAAGCTCGAAGGGAACTCAGTAGTAGCTTCCTTCTCCATTTCCACTTTCCAAGCAGAGCCAGGACTCCCTGCAGATCTTCCACATCACCCCTTTTTCCTGGGCTCTCACAGTTTTGCCGTGCTCCTGCTCCATGTGCCGAGCTGGGGCTGGATCCCAAAGGAATAATTCCTAATTCCATCAGCTCCTGCCTCTCTTCTCCACACCACTCCTTCCTTACCTACTTATGCACAATAACCTTCCAAACTTTATCTCAAACCCATCTCCATGCCAACTCTGTCCCTACTGACACTGTCACCTCGGGTTATCAAAACCAAATTTATATTTTAACTTGCAATGTTTGCTGCAAAATAATACAAGGCCTAAGAACTGTCTTCAACAGAAAACTCCTCGTGGGAGCAGATAAAAAGGATTTTCCTTAATGTAATCATGAACTGAAATCAATAAATACAGAGCAAAGCAGTACAGAGGCAAACTTGGGCATTGCAAAGATTAGGTAGGAAATTTATATAAACTATGGTTAAGAGGATAGAGTAAAGAGCAAATACAAACATAAAAGACACAACCAGAATAGATATTAATAAATTATTAACTTGGCAGGTTTTAGGACAAGTGTTACACATTCTGTATCTCCATAAAATCAGCTTTCAAAAGTCTAAGACATTCAGGCTTAATCAGAGTACATTGTTTTACAGATGAGATATCACCAGTCGCAGGAATGAAAGCGGGGGTTTAATTCAAGCTTCTCTAGGGAGGAGATTTGTTTGAAAGAGGTCAATTAAGCCTTCCACTCCAGTTAATCCCTTCTGTTTATTAAAAAAAAATGGAATAAGGAAAAAAAAATACAATAGGCCAGCAAAGCAAAATTTTCCTATAGATGCATCAAAACAAAAACCTGCAGGTCATCTTGGTTTCAGCTGGGAGACACACAGGCAGAAATTGCAATCAGTCTGCATTTCATATGGATGCATCACGTGGAGATGATTCAGACCAAATTATTCTCCAAATTAGCTTTATGAAACACTCTCCTCCAAGGAAGGCAGCAGTGCTCGAATTTTGGTAGAAGTTAAAATATTAACTCACTAGTCTTGTTTGGAGTGAGTCTCTGTGGGGAAGAGCAGAGGGCAGAAGAGAGTGGACTGTCAAAGGAACGATTTCCATTATTTTGCATTTTCCTTCAGAAGTCAGCAGCTGCCCCCAGCCCCTTTTCCCCACAGCCCCCAAGCTGTTAATGGCACTATTTACATCTATTTCCCTTAAGCTTCTGAGTCACCACTGCTCATTTAGGTCAATATATTTGTTCCTTCTGCTCTTCTGAATATTGATGCCTTTCAACCTTTTCTCCCTCTTTTCTTTGCTCCTACTGTACACCTCCTTTCTGAGCCAAGCAGCAAATGCCAGGCAAGCCCCACACTGGGCTGCCCATCTGCTCCCCGCTGCCGCCTTCCTTCCCGCTCGCCGCGCCCTCCATCCGCTCCTCATCTTTGTGGGAAGGCCTCCCGGAGAGCCACACACTCCTGCTGAACCAGAAACCAGGGAAAGCTGAATGATGCCCTTCCAGAGACACAACTGGAGAGCTTTTTCTCCAGCGCTTTAGCACTTTTTCACTGGGCAGGTGAGGAGCCGCTGTCGTGCTGTGACATTCCCCCGACCAGCAATTGTCATTTATTTGCTGAGACATCAGCTGCATGGAAGGGTGCTCCCAGCACTGAAGAGAAAGCCCTGGCCTGAAGTGGGAAACGCAGGAGCGTTTCAAACGCAGGAATCATGTTGGGTTTCTCTGGGAAGACAAGAGCAGCACAGAAAAATCAATGTGAGTGGCTCCAAGTGGAGGGGAGGCTGAGCCAGAGGGGACAGATGCAAGAGAAAACTGAGCGAGGGAGGGGAGGCCAAGTGAGGAGGAGCTGAATGAATCGAGCAGCTTTGACTTGACTCAGTACCGAGGAGGAAAGGCAGCCCAGCAGCTCCTAAAGAGCAGGGAGGAGGATCTGATCAGCCATGAGGTGAAGGCAGCTCAATTACTGCGGCGGGTCTGCTCTCCTGGGTCTGCCCTCTGTGTTTCCTCAGCACCCTGAGCACTCAGAATTGAGTTAATTAGACACACACCCGTCAGCTCCCTTCACAAATTCATAAAATTCCTTTGGGCTCCGCTCTTTGCCCCATTAAAGCCATTAAAGGGGTTCGTTCACTTTCTGGTAAAGAACTTCCACCCCATTAGAGTACATGTGCTTTGTCCCATGCTCTGCCTCCCTTTAAGAGGAAAAATCTGCTTTCACAGCTGCCTCCATGGAAACAGCAACTCTGTGGCGCTGGCAGTGCTCCAGGCTCGATGGGCTTGGTTCAAACGTGGAAATCTGCATTTCTTGATTGCAGAGTGCCGGGATCCCAGAGCCCAGCCAGGCTTCCTCTAGCTTGTCGGACAGCACCAGTGAAGCTCCTGTGGTCAGATCTCACACCCAGCAACATCAGAGCAAGCCTACTTGCTAGAGAATGCTTGGGAGAGAGGAGCAGTAGGCCACACTTTGAACTCACACATGTCGTTACCTCCGGCAGTGCTGATGTGGATCCTGGGCTACTGAAGCAGCTCATGGAGACGGGAGGGAAGTGTTCAGCTCCCCTCCTGTAATGAGCTTTGGGACCAAACACCCAGCACATGCACATGCAAACAAAATTCCTCCAGTTCCCATTTTGAAAAACTTGCTTCCCCTTGTGCCCTGCTGGCCAGGGTCCCCCGTGCCATGGTGCATCCCCCAGCGAGGTGGCAAACTGCCACTGCACTCCTGGGCTCCAGTGGAGGATAAATGACTCCTTTGGCTCCTTGTATCCCTTAGTCTGAAGCTTTCGGACTGTCAAAGAGGATGTGCAGCAGCTGCACAACCAGAGCGCAGGTAGAGAAGAGAGGATCTGCCCTGTGGCTTGGGAAAATTGGTCCCTGTGTAATAAAACACACAGCTCTTGTCTAATCATATGTTCAGCTCCATAAATCCCAGGGCATCCATCAGGCTGCCAGGAAGAGCAGCTGTGAAGGAATCTCTGCAGAAGGAAAAAGCCCCAAACCTCTGTAACCAGCATCCCGTGGCTGGGGAGCTGTGCTGGGGGCCAGTCCCAGCACCCCGCGGGCTCCTCGTCCCTTTGCTGCCTCTGACTTCAAAGGAGCTGCTCAGCCCTAGCTCTAGAAATACCAGCAGGACGGGGCTCAGTGCAGCTTGTGGTATTAGGGAAATGCAAAATTCAACAGTCCCTAATTGCCCTCCAGTCAACAGTACCTGTTTAAATTACTGTTATTATGGCAAAGAGACTGAAATTGCTAACGTAAACACAACCCAGGGTTGCAGATGCTGTAGCTTTCCACCAGCAAACATTTTACTGGCTGCTAAATATTACCCCTCTCAATAGAGGAACAACACCCATGGTGGTCAATACCCAGGGATCGGGGGATTTACAGGAGGGTGCCCTGCAAGCAAGGACAGAGCTGGTGAAGGAGGAAGAACTCAAGACAAAGGCCCCTGGGAGCTCAGGAAGGAAAGGCTGAGAAGGGAATTCATCCATTCTGCTAGGAATGATTAAAAACAGTTACGGAAAAGATGTGAAGAGAGACCAAAAGGAACAGCCAACCACGTGTCAGATGGAAACTGAAATAATGTTTTTTTTAACAAAAAGGACATGGCATATTTGTCAAAAATACTGTTTCAGAGAACATGAAAAACAGCTGGGGCAGAAGAAGCAGATCCAGGCTTTTGCAAGGTCTTATTCAAGGCAGGGATTGAACAGAGCATCTTTAGGAGTTTCCTCACCATCACCTCTGGGCACTCCTGTATCAGTGTCCCCCAGTGCCCCCTCCACACTCTGAGATGTGCCCACCTGGGCCAGCACAACTCAGGTTTTTCTTTCCTTCTTTGTCCATCCTGCCCAGGTTTGTTGCTCAGAATCCCAGACCCAGGAATGGTGATGAATGCCTCCCTGCTCCCAGGGAAAGAGGAGTTATCTCCAGTAGGACCATACCCAATGGACCCTAAGGTGTTGGCCCACAGGAGGATCGAGACCCATCTCCATCCGACCCTGTGCTGGGTATCAGGAGCCCTCTGTATCCCACAGGACGAGGCCACATGGATTACTCCTTGGCATCCTGCCTCAGGGAGTTATGCAGATGATTCAGTCCCATCAGCGACAATAAATTCAATGAGCAATGGTATTTCCACACACAGGGAAAAACTCTGAACACGTGCTAAAAACACCACTTGTACAGACAGGGAAAAGATCTTGAGTCGACACAACGCTTTACACATCACTGAAGCTCAAGTAACTGCAAAATCTGGCCCAGAATACCTTTTACTTGGTTATGTGCTGGTATTGCAGAGGATTTTTTAAAGTACATTTCTAAACCAGACATCTTAACACCACCCACCCCAGCTCCACTTAAGGAATTATGCCGATTTAACTCTTCGGAGGGGCTTTGTCTGAATTTCATTTAATGGATGCCAAAGAGCCAAACTCATCCCAGTTATTACAAAGACTGCAGGTCCTTGGGAAGAGCTGCATCTGCTGCACATCTGACGCTGCCCTGCCCTGGAGGACTCGCTGCCTACGTGGAAAAGGCAGAGCAGGGAAACACCAGAGTGGCTCAAGCCCCATCCAGCTGCAGGGGGAAGTGATTTGTCCACACCACCACCCCGGGAGCCTGGCCTTGATTTCAGACCTCTGAGAGCCCTCCCCTCCTCATGGGAGCCCTTCCACAGGAAATCACAAGCCCAGATGTGGAGGCACACATCGTGAGAGGGGCTTAAGCCCTGATCCTGCACACACACAGGCATGACTTTATTCCAGCTCTTTGATCTCACAAGGGTAAATGAAGCCATTCCTGCGCTCCAAGCAAAGCGAGTAGCAAAGTTTGCAGGACCAAGGTCTGGTTTTCTTCCCTGAGGCAAGAAGTTGTTTCTTTTGCCACTGGTTTTCCTGGAAAAGTAATAATTTTTTTTTTTTTTGAGCTGCCCTTTGCCGCAGGTTCTAAACTATTCTGAGCCTTTTCAAAATGCCACTGCTAAAGCCACTTTCTAGAGCGCCGATAAAATTAATATTAAAAATGACTTTGCGCATAATTCATGGCCTCCGGAAACTATTTCTTATTCTCCTGGCAAACCAGCCAGCCGTGCATTTTCCACTGCTTTCTCATTTTCCTAGCTGTGCTGCACGTGTCAGTCAGAGGAGACACGGCAGACGCCGCGGTGCCGAGGCCAGCCCAGCAGCATCACCTGGGACACGATGCAGCCCTCTGCTGTCTCACCTGGAGGGCAAATCCAAAAAGGGAATTCCAACACGTGCACCATCAGGCTGAACCAGCTCGGGGGACAGCCTCTGTAATAGCAGGTACAAAATGTTCTACCTAATCTTCCTGTTTGTTTCCTTTGGATACGTTAGCCGGAGAATTTATGGCAGCAATGTTTGAAAAGCAGTGAATTTTATGCAAGTATTAGAGAAAACCCCTGGGAAACATTTAGCAGAATAAACTCAAGAAGTGGTAGCAGAAACATAACTGAGAAAGCTTGTGCTATATACAGCTGGGGTATGAGCATTCACTTAATTAAATTAAAGAGTTGAAATATCTCGTAAGAACTGTCTACAATATGCCACAGAGGAAGATGAGTAAATCAAATAAGAAAACCCAGACGAACATCTAAGTCTCATAACTGCTCAATCCTTTCAAAATAAATCCAGGTCAACATTATATTTTGTACCCAATTAAATATGTTCAAGTTGATATTTATTAATAGTCAGCTCTGAAGCCCCTGGTTAAAGTAACACGGACTGTAATTTAAAAATATTGGTTCAGACAGGTCATACTGTCTAATTTGTGATTTATACCACACTTGTGGACAAGATCTCACACAGAGAGAATTTGAACGAGATATAAAGAGACTCGTTAAATCTTGAAGGCTATTCTTAAAAACAGGGGGAAAAAAAATTAAAAAGAAGAAAAATCAGCTCTACTTAGAAGTTATTATTATGGCAAAACACTGCCCAGTGTCTCCACAACCTAAAACTTGAACATCAAGCCCTACCAACGTTCCCCTGAAGAAACCAGCAAGTTCTACCCCTCTAATTCAGCCTTAAATAGTCTAGGCAATTCTCCTAATGTAGGCTACACCAGAAAGGGAATATTGTAATCCTTTCTCAAGAGATTCAAAGAATGGAAACAGAGTGGTTTAATTAACGTTAAATAATCAAATTCAACTTCATATAATTAAATTTAATCACCTATCAGAGTTAATAGGCCAAAAATAACAAAAGGCATGAGAAGAATGAGAAATCCAGTGTGAAAGGTCCCAGAGTCAAGAACATGCTTATTAAAGAACTAGAGTTTGGCATATGTGCCAGTAGGAAAATGGAGTATTGAAGACCCACACCCTTCTGAGCAAAACGCTACCAGGAGCACAGCAGAAAATGCAACATAGTGGACATACAAGCTTCAAAGACTTTCCAAGCAGAAAAAAAATAAATCTAACTTTGAAAATTTGGGGTTTTTAATTAATTTCACGAAAATTGAAGAGTGAAGGTTGAAAGCAAGACTCCTGCAGCAAGGAAGAAAACAATCTGGAAGCCAAGGATACAATGTGATGTGCACATTAAAAAAAAAGGCAAAACTGCTGATAAAGATTTGCTGGAGTCATGCCACATATCCCGGATGACTGCTGCACTGAGAGGTCATCAGAAAAGGTGTGAGAACATATGAGAGAAGCACATGTAGGGAGCCTCAACTCTTAGCTCAAAGATGCCCAAAGAGACAAGAGGCGAAAAAGAACAGAGAAGAACGGAGGCGCTTGGCAGTTCTGCTTGCTGCATTTTTGCTGATGTTACATGCCACTGCTTTTAAGGTATTTGAATTCTTCTTGAGTAAAGCAGTGATTTAAATTGCCAGAAAGTATTGTTTACAGTAGGCTCAGAGCCATGTCCTAGAAATTAGAAATGAAATGTGGTAGTCCTGCTTATTACAGGGTAATTTGTCATCTTTTCTGCAGCACTTTAACAATTATACACTGACATCAGACAACCTTTGTCATGTCAAACACTGACTCAAAACAGCCGAGCTTATTCCCACTGAAACTATAAGACATGGGCACAAACTTCAAATTTCAGACAAAAAAAGCTATTTGAGATTAGCAAACAGCCATTTCAAACTCCACCTTCCGGTCTCAAATGCAATCGTTTGTGGAGTAGGAATGGATTTAGCACCCTCAGCACATCCTCCTCCTCCAAATAAGTGCAAACTCCCTAAAGTGAGCCCAAGCAGCAGTGGCTGCTCCGGGATGCTCCTCTCTGCTCTGGGATGCTCCTCTCTGCCCTGAGATGCCCCTCTCTGCTCTGGGACGTTCCTCTCTGCTCCTCTCTGCTCCAGGATGCTCCTCTCTGCTCTGGGATGCTCCTCTCTGCTCCGGGATGCTCCTCTCTGCTCCCCTCTGCTCCGGGATGCTCCTCTCTGCTCCTCTCTGCTCCAGGATGCTCCTCTCTGCTCTGGGATGCTCCTCTCTGCTCTGAGATGCTCCTCTCTGCTCCTCTCTGCTCTGGGACGCTCCTCTCTGCTCCGGGATGCTCCAGGATGTAGCTGCCAGCAGTGCTGCTCCCCATTCCCCCTTGCTGGGACAGATTCAACCCCCCTGGGCTCCCACCCTCCCTGCGGGCGCTGCCTGACAGATGCACAGCGGGGGAAACGGAGCCTCCTCCTGCGATTATCTCCTGCTCCCTGGGAAGGATTTCGTTCATTCACTGTCGGTTTACACGAGCTCCGTGCTCGTGAGAGCCGGGGGTGTTTGTTTTGAACTCGGGTCCGGTGAGACGGCGGGGAATCATCCACGTGTCCTCTGCAACAAGGCTCAGAGCCTGAAGGAGCTCACAGGTTCCGACGGTGACAAGATCTCGTTCAGCTGTCAAATTTACTCATCTGCCCCCCAAGATGAGACTCCACAGGGGGTTTCTTTTATTGCTGTATTCTCAATCTTGAAATTACACATCCTGGATCTCACTCTGCCATCAGAAGCACACACTGCTTCATCCCACGTGACCACAAATACAGAAATATACCTATATGTGTACATGTATGTATGTACACTCAGGCTCGACTAGATGCAGCTTTAATCAGTTTTCCTGAGTCTGACCCTGTGGCTTGGCTTCCTTCAAGATTTTCACCCGTGTCAGAAGTGTATAATGGCATTGTGAAACCCCAAAATCAGAGATTCCCCATCACTTCGTTTCGAGACACAGATCTTAATTTTAAAAAGTCAATTATCATGACCCTTGTGATCTCCTGGGATGCTTAGAGTGCAAAAATGAAAATGCAAGGCTTGCTCTACTCCTCCCTAATATTGCCACATTTTGTAACGCTGCAGAAAAGCCCCTTTGCTGTGGTGAATTCCCCTCCACCACAGGCAGATATTGACAGCCAAACCACCCCTCACAGAGCTGAGCCCCACAGAACCAGGACTGGGGGAAGCCTGCAAGCCCCAGCACTGCCAGGGCACCCCTGCAGCAGGGGCTGCTCCTCTGTGGCTCTGCAAAAGCAGCAATTCCCACGGAGGCCGTGGGGCTGGCTGCCTGCAAGCCCCTCCCGCAGAATTCATGCCTGATCAGCCCAGAGCTGACACAGAAGTGCTTTCTTTCAGTGTCACCACTTTATCTAGCTCCAAAAAAAACCTCACAGCCTTACTACCATCAACACCTCGGCTGATAAATTTGGCTGATCTGGGCCCACGGGTTCAAAAGTTCTCCAAGGGAGGGATGAGGATATAAACAGAGCATGAGCACTTAAGCCTCCTTAGGAAGTCGGGCTAAAAAGAGATTTGACTTTCTAAAGTGCCATGATACAGTCTGGGAAGATGGTTTCAAGCCATGGGTGCAGGGCAAGTAAGGAGATCACTACCTCTGTCTGAGCAGCACTGAGTGCACCCTCTGCACTGCACTACCTGCAGACAGCTTGCAGGGGAGGACAAATACAACACTTGAAGATGTGGGGAAAGGTGTCAGGCTGGCCTGGGGGAAGCTCCACAGCTCTAAATCAAGCAGGTTTAAACAGACTGGCTCAAAAGGCTGAGGACAGCTGGGTGAGGTTCAACACAGCCCAGTGCCAGGTCCTGCACCTGGGCCACAACAACTTCACGTGGCACTACGGGCTGGGGAAGAAGGGCTGCTAGCACAGAGGGACCTGGGGGTGCTGCCTGCCAGGCAGCTGGACATGGGCCCAGGGGGCCAAGGAGGCCAAAGGAATCTCGGCCTCTCTCGGGAACAGTGTGGCCAGCAGGACTGGGAAGTGACTGCCCCCCTGCAGTCAGTACAGGGGGGTCACATTACGAACGCTCTGTTCAGTTTTGGGTCCCTCGTTCAAAAAGGGACATTGAGGAGCTGGAGTGAGTGCAGAGAAAGGAAACCCTAGACAAGGGTCTACAGAATATGGCCCGTGATGAGGGGTCAGGGTAACGTGGGTTGTTTAATCTGGGCAAGAGGATGCTCAGGGGGGCCTCACTGCTCTCTATAGCTACCTGAACAGAGGATGCAGTGAGGTGAGGATCGCTCTCTGCTGCTGTGTCTGAAGAGAAAGGATGAGGAAAAAATGGCCTTAAATTGCACCAGGGGAGATTCAGATTAGACACCAGAAAAAATGCTTTCCTTGGGACAGCGGCCAGGTATTGGAAGAAGTTGCCCAGGGATGTGGTAGCACCTGTGGAAGTGCTCGAGAAGCGTTGGGCTATGTCTGGTGGTTTAGGGCTGAATATGGTGGTGCTAGGTGGATGTTTGGACGCGCTGGGTGATCTCAAAGGTCTCTTCCAACCCTGATGATTCTGTGATTCTGTGAAGCCAGAAAACGGTGGAAAAAGTAGTCAAAATTTTTAAAAGGCAATTCTGTAGCCAAAAGGTTCTTATAGATTGTGAGAAGGCTCCAACACCCTCAACATGCTGGGGACGCCGAAATTCCAGATTTCTGCACTAGAGAGAAACGTGCTTTGCTACCCTGCCAGCATTATACATTCCTTCAGCACTGGGAGACCGATTGATTTAGCAGCACCTGAGAGATTTTTAAACCAGAATAATACAGCCAAGCTCTGTGGAACCGATATCCTGATGCACGCTGCTCAGCCCGGTGCCCGTGCTCGTGGGCAGCGACGCCCTGAAAACCAGGCTTGGGATCAGGGGTGCTGGGAGGGCTCCCTCTCTCCCACAGGGCTGGGGGAGCTTCAGCAGGGCATGGGAGACAGCTCTCCCCTCTCCTCTTCTGCACAGCACGGAGGGAAGGAGATGAGAGCCATGGAATTAGGTGAAGGTAAAGAGAGGATCTGGCTGGGGAGCAAAGCTTTGACCTGGGAGATGTGACCCAAAGACGGCGACTGATGAACCTTGGGGGGGTCTTCCTCAAAGCCTTCCGTGCTTTCCTGGACAATTGAAACAATAAACTCCAAAGTTCCACTGGGAAGATGAAGACCACTGCAATATGCAATGGCATTACCCAGTGCTGGACATCCAGGCTGGCTCCAGGATGCAGCACCACTGGAATCTCTTCTTCCTCCTCCTTCTGCTCTTATTTTGTTTATAGAAACAAGTTTGCACTCCCTGGAGCTATTTTTGTACTGTGCTGTGACTCCTTCCCACCCACCTTTATATAGTTATTCATATAAATACAGCCACCCCAAGATTATGTTTGAGCACCACGTTTGAACACAGGGAAAACAAACTGGAAGTTGGGCACAGTGTTGTCTGCTCTGCCCAAATTAGAGAACGATTCTCTACAATTACAGTGTTCCCATCTCTTTTGCAATTAACACAATGCATTTAAAAAAACAAACCAGTTAATAGAAATGGTGTTAAAAAGATCTAATTTGTCTAAATAAGAGAGTCTATTAGTGAACAAATTACATATTGCCCCTAGGAAACAAGACAACACAGGGAAAGTTGATGTAAAAGCATTTTCTGAAGACTTCAGGTGTTACCAGTCTCAGTTCAGCCTCAGGGTCAGCCCCCACGTGGAGACCGAGGAGGGATCTATACATCCACAAAGAATGTCGCACTCTAACTCCACCTGGGTTTCTGCCTGTCTCCCTTACACCCCAGGGAAACAGAAACTTTTCCTTGTGAAATACTGACAGAAACAACACAAATTTTGCAAAAAGTTTGGAGTTTTCCCCTGGGGAAAAAAAACCCAAAACAAGCCAAGGTAAAACCAAACAGAAGCAAAGATGTTCAGCTGGGAAAAAAGCCTGGTGGATGCCAGGAGAAGGGGATGCTCTCAGGGAGGGCTGTGTGTGCACAGGCTGCCAAGGAGGAGACAGCTAAGCAGCATTTCCAGAATCTTCCAGTGCTGGGGAAAGCTGGATTCCAAGCAAGTCCCTTTTTCTTAAAATGGGGCCAACGCTTCCAGAGCCTCCCATGAAGGAAAGCATAAGAACATCCCAATGGAATTGATTTTTTTATCAGCCAACTCAGTGAAGCCATAATTATTGCAGCCCTCCTGGGCTGATAGCTACCAGCCATTTATAGGGCAGCAAGCAGATAAAAACAGCATTTACACACATATATAATCACTTTATTTCTCTATTAAATATTCATTTCCACAGGATTTACAGAGTCCCTGTGCAGCAGCCACTACCCAGAGCCTGCTGGCAGCTCCCACACGGAAGCCGTGGGCTTCACCCAGCACTAAACACTCCTGCTTCTGCTTTCCTGAGCTTCCAAAAATACTGATTATTATTATTAGCATCCTCCTAGTTTTCTTCTTCTACCTGCACTGTGAACCCGCTGGTGCCAATATTTCGGATTTCTTTATCTTGAGCATCAAAAAGCTCTAACACTATTCCTGCTGTTCCTCAGCTTGTGGTGCTCTCAGCCCCACATTTTCGGGCTGTTGCCTTTCCAAGCCCTCTCAGGATCAGTGACAAATGCCCAAAGGCCAGTTGCCACTCACTGTAATCACCACATTTGTGCTTTTATGGAGAATGCAGAGCATGGCATCACGTCCACACCAGAAAAACCCCTTTAATTTTGAGATGCCACCAGATATCTTACCAGATGATATCTCAGAAATCGCATTCCCCCCACTCAGATTGCTCTAATCCCTTTTTGTTTTTCACAGAACAAATACAGACTTGCAGCTTTGGCCTGAATTAACTAAGTGGGATTTGTACACAAGCTCAAGAACAAATACTGATTTGCACAATGCTGCTAAGCCAAACAGAGGGACATTATTCTCATTATAACAACTAGCTCTTCCAAAGCACAGGAGCCAGAGCAACCCTCGCCCCAGCATTTTGCAGCAGCTGGCTTTGCAGGGATAAATACAGCCTCGTGGGCAGTTCCATCTGCAGGCCCACCAGAAATGGCAACATTGGGAAAAAAAAACCCCAAACCCATGAAAACTCCCTAAATCTATGTTTTACTCCAGGGATGACACATTCAGCTTCCCAGCTGGCTTCTAAGTCGCTCAGCCTCCAAGATTTATGTGAAACAGTACTTAAAAAGACTTTTTACCATTAGCTGGAGAGGGAGAGGGGACAAGACAGCAGAAAAAAGAGCATCTGCCCTGAGACAATTGAAAAGCTTGAAGTTTCTTGCAAAGGACTGTAAAGAAAGCTACCTGGATGATCCAGCAGAATATCCCGACAGCCTGAGAGCAGTGTTTGACACCACAAGTCTCCTTCTGTGAATCCAGGCACTGGACAGGCAGCAGCTCAATGCCACAAATGCCTGAGCCCCCTGGTTAGGAGGTGGTTCCAGATGGACTCAAGCAACATCTGCAGCTTGGTTTTGCAGCACTGACTGACAAAGCCCATGAGAACACCAACTCAGACTTTCCTGGGACCCGTGGGACTGAAGCACCCCACAGTTTTTTACGTATGGCATCCTCTGATGCACAGCAGGCCCTTTTCTCCACCTTTCCAAAAACCAGGAATACCCAGAGAGGAGATCTTGAAGGAAAGAAGTGATGTTTCTGGGATGCAGCGAAATTAAGAGAAAACCAGCTGCAAAACTCCCACCCTACGTGTCTGGGTTCCCTGGAAAAATCACTTTTGATTTCAACCGTTTTGGGGCAAGGTGCAGCCTGTACAAACAAAACTTGCTGCAAGCAGGCTAAAAGCAGTGGTTAAGGGTGAATGTTGCTGAGCTCTGCCCTCTGTGGTTGCAGCTTGGCTGCAAAGCATGAAAATATGCACATTAAACAACCTAAACGTTCAGATAAGCAAATATTTATTAGCCACAACGCTGAAGTTACTGCCAAAACCTCTGAAGATGGCTCTGCTGAAAGCATGAAATCCCTCTACAGATCCTGGAACAACTCAGGTCGTTGAGTTTTCTACAGCTGGTGCCCTTTTCCTATGAAAGCATAAATTCTCCCTTAATTGAATTTGACAATTGAAAAGTAAAGAGATTTAAAATAACAAATGGTTCCCCAGCTCTCCCTGCAGCAAGGTTAGAGACACTTAATTGAACTTTAGCTCAGCTGCCAAACCAGAAAACCAACAAATAAGAAAGCACAGGGAATACCTGTGTTTATTAAGTTTATAACTCATCTTTCTCTGGAAACAGCTCTGCCCTGTCAAACCTTTTTCCTCTTTTAATTGCAAAAAAAGCAATGAAAACACAAAACTCTCTGGCACCACGAGGACTGCGGAGGTACCTACACAACTGGCCACAGCAGGCAGCAATAAAATACCTCTGTAAAAATATCCAAGAGACCAGAGCACAACCTCCCTGTGTGCTGGGGAATATTCCACTGGGGCCGTGTCCTCACAAACTGGAAATTCAACACGGGCAAGCCAGGAGGCAACTTCACCCCCACAAGTCACAGCTGATGGGATGGATCCTGGAAGAGCTTTGGGGTCAGCCTTGGCATAAAAATGTTAAAAACTGAAGAGGATGCAGCAAAAATTACCAATGGGAGAAAAAAAATGTCTTTTAATGAGAAATGTGGAGCTCAATCTGTTCAGCTTGTCTGAGGGGTAACTTGATTATAGCGTAAAACCCCTTCACAAAGGAAAACACGGCGCCAGAAAAAGGCTTTGTTATCTCTGCAGTGAGAAAGAAAAGAAATCTCTGGCTGGAAGCTGAAGACAGGGAAAAGCCAACAAGGAAAGTATTTTTATAGCATGAATCATTAAACTCTCCAACAAGCTACGAAATAGAGCAGAAAAGGCTTCAATTCTTGGGGATGCCGGGCGAAGCCGCCCGGATCTCTCAGCGCAGAGCGAGAGAGATCAGCAGGTGGGAGCACACTGGGATGAGCACAAGCATGACTCAACATCCCCTCTGCTCCCTTTGCCTTCCCACGTGCAAAGGAATTGCTGAGGGAGATTAAACCACATGAGGGGGAAAGAACATTTGCGCTGAAGTTTTTCTCCTCCGAAAATCAGACGATGTTTTCCCAGACAGCATCAAGAAGAGCATCTCTTAAGCTACTTATTAATGTTTCACCATGTTTATTTCAAGTGATAGCAGTGCTCTTTGATAAGCAATGATCCAGGTAAAATAAAAATAGCTAACAAAGGAAAACGAGATTGTTTGGTGCTCTTCTGTCAAGCCACTCTCAGAAATCCAGAAATTAAAAGGGAATGTATCCTTGCCAGAAAAGCTCAGGAAAGCACAAGGAATGTCAGTTTTGAGTTAAGAAACCCTTGGAGCTCTGTCCTGCCCCTGGCCTTGGCATACCTGTTGGTGGGTAATTTGGGCAGCAGGTTTGCCAGCCACGCCTGGCTGCGGAGGAACGGCGATCCAAGGAACCTTTCTTGGGAACAGCAGGGCCACACTTTGCTCTCAGCTCCAGCACTACAGAACCAGGATCTATGTTTAGAGACTCCCTTTAAGAGCTCATTTTGAAAAATACTTGCTCATTATCACCAACTAACCAGCGATTAAATAATCATATACTTTCATCTCAGATCCAAGACAGCTTTCTTTGCCTGGTCTCTGAATTAAAGGGAGCTATTTTCCTACGTTGGGCAGCAGCTTTACGGGACCAAGAAATCACATCAGTCACTCTGAGCTCTCACAGTGCACTGAAATCTATTTCTATCTTCCCTCGGCAAGTCTCAGCTCTGAAAGGTAGGTGGCTATCAGGTAACAACAGTAAAACAGTTTACCCAGTGTAGCTCATCCAAATTTGATGACAGATGCAAAGCGCTTTGCGGAGGTGGCTCAAAGCTATGGATGCTTGTACTGAACTCCTGCAATGTTTGCAATGATTCAAAATGATTTAATGACACATCTGCTTCGGGTTGATGTTTTTCTGAGCAGCAGGATGTTGGAGACGCGAGCGTATCACGTTCCCCTTGCACTCGGAGCCCCACTTCACAATTTCTGTGCCAAGGGCTGACTCTACCCTGCAGAGGCACGGGAAGGCAGGGAGCGATGGAAGCTCTCCAACCCACCCACTGGCCCAGCACAACGGGTTCTGTGGGAACTCAAACAGCGTGGACTGCTGCTGACGACCAGGAAAGAGGCAAATATATGAATATATTACAGTGGGGATTTCCAGAGAGCCCTACAGGAACCAGACCAACCCGAACTGAATTTCCACAGAAGCTGGAAGCGCCCCTAAAGAAAGATCCGGCTGGTTCTGCCATCCCCCCGCTGGTTCCTTCAGAGCTCTGAAACAGGGGCCTTACCCCTCTCCCAGCAAAGACCAGGATTCCAGCAGTAGGGCAAACAGTTTAGGAACAGGGCTGTGTGATGATTTTCTCTGTAGCCTCTCACTCTAGCACCAAACGATGCAGGAAGGTTTTGTGGAGCACCTTGTCTTCTCCCTGGCTGTAAAGGGAACCCTGTCCTGACACAGCCCCTCTGACACCTCCAAACTCGGTGCCCCAAGCAGGCAGTGTTAGTCCTGTCTAACTATTGCAGATGCTTGTGCTTTGCCTAAGGCTGGTTTAAGCCCACTAAAGCCCTCAAACAAGGCTTGAAATACCATTGCTGCAGCACACAAGATTAATGCTGGTCCTTCTGCAGAGGGGTGAATGTCATTTGCAGAACTGTGTTAATTCCTGATTTGAATTTAGATGATGTTTTTAAATAAGAAACAAGCTCTGAACATCCGCTGGGAATCTGTGACTTGGATAAACCTTAATAAGTCACTAAATACAAGGTACTGTTGGAAAAGTGCCGGCTGTATAAAATTAATAATAATAGTAACAAGAATAAAGGAAGATAGGAAGATCACTTTTAGAGAATAAGGACTTTAGACTGAGTATTATGGGTACAGCTGATGTACTCAGAATGGTACAACAGCATTAATGAGCTCTAGATCGGCACGCTCAATCCATAAAACACATTCCCTTTCTTCAGGAGAAGAGGAACAGGAAAGGAGTAGGAGGCTCTGCCTGGAGACAGGAAAGTCCCTGGGGCAGACAGGATCAGGACAACAAGGGGAATGAGACAGCAAAATCCTGCTGCTGCTTCAGGCAAACTCCTTCAGTGCTGACACTTGGTGTGGTGTGCCCTCAGCAGCTCCTCCTGCCCTCCATGGGTGGTAACAGAGCTCAGGAAACACCAGATTCCCAAAAATTTTGGCATTCCTAACTTAACAGCATCTTCAGACCAAGGCACTCGGCGGGACGGCTCTGCAGCCCCGAGTGAGCGGTGACTGGAGCAGAAACTCCATCCATACCCATCAGGGATGAGCAGGAGCATCCTGCCACAGCTCCTGGCTCCCAACAGCACCATCAGAGCAGGGCACTCCTTCACAGGCCCCAAGTTGTTCTGGCTTAATTTTTAAAAAATGTGTATTTATATTTATATAAATATATCTTTATACTGGAGGAAAAAGAGAAACCAGTTGATTTCCTACCAACTTACACTGATTTAGCTCTCCTGAAACAACATGAAACCTTCACAGTCATACTTCTCCTTGCACCGAGACGATGAATCTCCAACAAATCTCCCTAAACCAGCGCTGTGTTAAAATAAAAGACAGTTCTACATTTATCTAGAAGGTGGTGGTGGGAAAATCTCCAAAGAGTGGAAAGGAAGTTTGGAATCTTAAACTGGATTAGCACCCAGCCCACATCTTTACATCGCTCCGAGCACAAGGAAGGCTTTCCAGAGAGAGAAAGCAGCAGCTGCACCAAAGAATTAAATTTAAAATACATTTACTTTTAAAGTGGGTGAAAAATGTCTCTTAACCCCTAATCTTTCATACTGAGGATTTGAGTAAAATGGATGTTCTTTTCTTTAAAAAAGTCATGCAATTCAATGTGATCCTACCCAGCAGGCTGCATCTGTTTTAAATGTTTGCTCTCAAAATGCAAAACCACTCCTCCCTCCTCCCCCTTGATTTTGTATCTAGAATCATGAATACTCCATTTGCTTAAAAATATTCTGATCAGATGAGCCTCAGAAAACCACAACGTTAATCTGGGACAGTCTTCTGCATCCTTTGGGACACATCACATTTGGGAAATGCCATGGAGGACTTGGTAGCTCCAGTCCACCCAGGCAGCAGCAGAGTAAGGAGGGACAGGAGCCTGCAGGCAGAATTTAGGGCTGCTTTCCATGTCTCTTGCTCATCCACAACAGTAAAATCCTCTGAAATGCTCCAAATGCAGGTGAGTGAAGAGGTTCACAGCAAAAGGGACTCAAGCAGACTCCTGGAGCAGATCAAGGCCTTGCCAAGGAAGGGCAGCATTCCCCAAGGAAACTGGGGCCAAGCGTCTGTCTTGGAAAATGCAAATTAATACAGGGAAGTGTTAGGAGCAGGAAAGAAGGAAAATCAGAAAGCATATCTCAGGGCAGCGTTACTTCTGGGGGTGGAAGCTGTAAAATTCTGCAATTTCCAAGATAAGAATTTAGCAAGATTTCTAAAAAAGAGACAGTCCTTGGCAAATCCCACTGAAGAAGGGCATGTGAAAATAGTACAGCAGACAAAGGTTGACTAGATAGCTATTTCTGGATAAATGGTAGACCACCCAAAACCCCGGTGACGATGAGGAATGTTGAAAATATCAAATTAAGCAATGCCATGAGAGGGAAAGAAGAAAAGCAGCGAATAACCGGCTGAGATTCAGAGGCGCTGAAGCGCCGGCTCTGCCGAGGGTCAGGCTCCGGCTGCGCCTCCCTGGGGCTTTGCTGCAGCTTGTTCAGCTGTACCAGCAATTTTCCTATTGCCCAGGTGGCTGATCCTCGTACACAACCACGGTGCTTGTACAGAGTAATAACAGGCAGGCGTTCCGAGGAGAACAAAACAGGGATGATCCCAGCGCGGCACGGAACGACAGAGCAGGGGAGCGGAGGGCACACAGAGCGAGGGCTGCAGGTGGGGGAAGACAGGAGAGGATGGTCCTGGACAGCCCCAAAAATATCTCAGCAAGAGCCACAGAAAATGCAGACACCGGCAAAGCCAGCGTAGGGCTAACAGAATCAGGAGCAAGTATTTAAGATAGTCCGCTCACAGCAAAGACAGCTGAAAATGTGCAGATGCTGACTTTAAGAAGGAATATGTAAAAGCATGCTGGAAAGCATAAATATATTTATTATCCCAAGTGGATCCTAGAGCAGAGTGGAAGAAACTACCAACCTCCACCTCCTGCTTCTACCAGCAGGAAAAATAAAAGCCACCCATCAGTATCATACTCCTCCTGAAGGCAGCACAGGACACTGATGACTCACTGAATTTTTTCTGTAGATGTTTGTAAAACTGAGAGCAACAGAGGTGTTTGACAAGAGTTTATTATTCTGAGTTCTTCTGCAAGCAGGACCTTTTCTTTAATAATAAGAGTTAGGCTAACAATAACCACTCCAAGTGCAACATTGCACTAGTTAGTGACTTAGAAAACATTTAGATTCCTCCACAACCTCAGAAGGCCTCAAGGGGGATGGCAGCAGAAGAGCACCAAGTCTGGAGATTTCCTTGTTTTTCTAAGCAGGACACAAACCTCATTCCCTGCGCTTTGCTCTCACTGCTCACAACAAAAAACAAAACAACAACTGCACTGAGTGCAAGAAGAGATACAGAAAAAAGGATTTCTGAACCCCCAAACCATGACTGACTACACAGGGAGCCATCAGGGACAAGAGGCAGACTGCCAATGTGCCACAAATGAAGTTCTCTTTCAGGAGGGTATTTGCAATAGCACTCAAGGACTGAAGCTGGGAGATTAGCTGGCTATTTTATGTAAGAAAGATTGCTTGAATAATCAGTTTTTCTGATGTTGCCATGTCTTTTCATTTGTTAGTGTGGAGCATAATTGCTTCTTGTAAAGCTGAATGATTTTAAATTAGATGGAAAGATGGCCATTGCAAAGATAATTTTGAACATTCCCTTTCAAAGTTGTAGGTTTAAAAATACGAGTTGAAATGCAACAGAATAATTAATCTGGCAGCAGTCCCCTAATTTGTCCCTTTTTTTGTTTCTTCCTTCCTACATGCTTTTAAGTTACCCCAGTATGTTCATCCATGGAAAATGAAGAGCAGGAAAATAAATACATTTATCTAATCAACCCCTTACCGGAGCTGAAAGCTTCCAGTACAGTCTAAACCAGTGATTAAATCCAGATTACATTAAAACAAATTCACCATGTCACTCCTAATACTTCCACTTGGCAATGACCCAAATATTTTTGTTTGTTTTGATCCTCTCTCCAAACACAGACCGTGTCAGACTCCCCCTCTGCTCTCGGGCTGCAGCTTCAGAACCTCCAAGGGGAGGGACAGGACCTGATTTTCATCCACCTACAAACTTTCCACATGTAAGTGCTGCTCATAGCACTTCTCAAAGCCTTGATGACTGCAGCAATCAAAATGACTTTTTCTCACCGAGAGATTCAGCTGAGCACTGTCACCGGGCGTTTCTCCTCTCTCCATTTCACCCCTCTTTCCAAAAATCCTCGCTTGCCCTACTTCATCTCGCCCTGACAAAGGGCGTCCCATCTTCTGAGAAGCACCTACCACCCTGACTGCAGGAATTCTGCAGTTAGGATGTACACACCAGGGTACTCAGAAACGCTTTTTATCCGGCAATGCAAAGCCAATCTCATTTCAGCAGAGGCCCTGCAGAGCCTGAGGGGCGAGCCCTGCCAGCTGGGAACAGGGAGAAAGCTGCCACAAAAAGGATGCAGGAAGCAAAGAGAAGAGACTGCCGTGTGCCACCTTTGATCAGCAAACAACTTCCAGCCACTTGAAACCTTAAGGAGGGTCGGGGGTCATTTCTTCTTCCCCCAGTGTGCTCTGCTCTGCTTTCAGCCCGCAGATGAAGAGCGCTGCTGACGACGGTGACGCATCGGGGAGAGATTTTAGTAACTGGGGCGGAGGAGAAACAGCAGCAAGTGGTGAGAGGGGGAGGAAAAGGAGCCTATATAAAGCTGCAAAATTCAAAAACATTAGAAGAGAGAAACGTAAGAGGGAGAGAGAAAGTTGGGGAGATTTTGGAACTGCCAGGTACATTACAGAAGGGAACTGAGACCCAGGCAGACATTGAGTCAACGCTCATCCTATGGAACAAACTGAAAACCATCCAAGATGTGTCCATCCCACCACCTTTTTCAAATGTATGAGGGAATTTTCAGGCCCCCACAGTACAGTCCAGCAGTCTCCTGAGGTCTGAAATTCAAGAAGTGTTTGGAGAACTGGGGTCAGTACAGAATTACAAGATAATGCACTGGGTGTCGCCAGCGAAGTACCAAGCTCTACCACAGCGTCGCCTTTTCAAACTGCGCCAAAAGAACTAAAACATCACCACATCTTCCACTGTGGCTTTCAGAAACATAAAACTGGGCAAAGACTGAACTGTGGGAGCTGATAGATCCAGGAGCCCTTCGTGGTTCTGGGGACTCCTGCCTTGCTCAGCCAAGGCACTCCCGGTTTGCACCAGCAAGTACCGAGACATAATAAATGCAGAAACAACTGCTGCTCAATCACGCGTATGAAACAGCACACATAATTAGAGCTGCCTGTATATGCAAAAGCTCAAAAATTAAAAGTCAGCAACTTCTAGTGCTACTTTGTGATTTTGGCAGGTTTCACTTTCCCACTTGGCATCCTTACAACATCTTTGGTAAAAGCTAAGATAACAGCCTCGATCATCGAGCGCTTGTTTTTCGTAAACACTCCTGTGCGTCCATCAGATAAATAATCCAGTACCTGCTGAAGGTTTCATCTCTCCGTGGCTGTGCAGAGAATGTTCCCCAGTGCTGCAGGGCCCTCAGACCCTGCCTCTGCATCCCACCCAGCCCAGAGCCTGCCACATGCTGGCTCATCCTGCTAGCGGCTTGTTTTCTCAGCCATTCACACGCAGCTTGCTTCCAAGGCTGGCTTTTACTGGCACAGATCCCCAAAATGTCTTCCCAAACACATACACTCCTGCTAGGAAAGCCATCGTGACAGATAATAGTGCTCATGCCAAGCGCAAATCATCTTTAACTCTTGAGTTTGTTTTCTGCCATTCTGAAACGGAACTAATCACAGAGAGATGTTGGTGCCTTTGAGAGGGAAAGGCGTGGGGGGGAAATCTCTCTTGCATTCATTAAGGCACATTGGTACACACCTCTGTTTAAATTAATTTGACTATTTATGCTAAGCTAGACAAGCTCCTCCTTTGATGACCCACTTGTCCCACAGTCAAATCTTTTGGCTGTCCCAAAGTCAAGCCTACATTAGCCTTCTGTTTTCACCGTCAGCATTCTGCAGCAAATTCTCCCTGAAGCTATGCCACTCATCCCAAACTTCAACCCAACTCACATCAGACCGGGCACAACTGACTTTGCATGTGATTTCCCAAGAATCCCCTTCTCTGGAGCAGTACAGCACTAATGGGAATCAATGCTCTACCACACTTTCCGAAAAGTACAAGCTACTTTGAACTCTTAATTAACCCGACAGACTCACAGCCCAAATCCCCTCCTCCCAGGCTCCCTCCCCGAGGGATCTGCTCTCCATCATACAGCAAAGAGCTGCTGCAAATTCAGAGCTATCAGCTTCTACAGGAACCTGACTTGAACCAAAGCCTGCCCTGAATAAGAGACGGAGAGTAATTTTAAAACACATCTGATTACAAATGCCAGTAAAAGCTAAATTCCCATTTCCATTTAAAACACCCACTTCACTTAGAATAACTGGGGGAAAAGGCATGGCCTTCCCATGGCCTCACCACAGACGGCAGCAAAGATTTACTAGCAAAGGACAGCAGTGAAGTCTTCTCCTTCTACAATTTTATTGCTTTTACATAATCCACTATCATGCATTCACTAGCAGGCTGTGAAGCACTGTCGTAAATATTTAAACGGTGATGACAAAGTAAGAGAGGTGTTGGTGCCTCCTGTGTTTCTGGTTCTCGCTGCTCGCTCCCTCGGTGAGGGACGAAGCAATGTGCAGAAAATACCAGAGCTGCACGTGAACCAAACCAGATGCTGGTGTCCAGCACAGCAAAAGGGACTTGGACTTGTCACTGAAAGGGCTCTCTACACCTCCTTCCTCTGTCATGATAGCCAAGCTGGTGACCAGCCAGGCTCCCCTCCCCACACGCTCGCCTGGCTGCATTAGTTATTACATTTGATAGCTTGATAGCATTATTTGAAGCTTGCTATTTACCCAGTTACACAAGGCCCGGCGGCTTAGAGCCCGCGCTCTGCCTGGGCTGCAAATCTCCGCAACTACCTCCAAAATAGCCCAGATTTTATGACCCATTAAGCTTAATGATAAATCCTTGGATTTATGTTCCGGGCTAGTGAGCGATGAGAGATCAAGGGCTAAGCTTTGATTTATCTGTGGGCCAAGGGAGATGGTAATTTTTATAATTTTATTTTTCTCGTTATTTGCCATCACGACTGCAAATGCTTTGCTATGACATCATGATAATTTTTACTGTTATCTACGTCAAAAATCAATACTGTACTTGGTCCTTTCAAGCTAGTGCTTGTATTTCCTCTCCCAGCAGCATGGGAACACTGCTGGAGCAGTTTTCCATCCCCTTGCCAGCCTGAGCAGCAAAGCCTGCTACAGATGCTAACTCAGAACCTCCTGGTGCATGAAAGGCAATGGTTTTTAACTTGCAAATACTGCTGGAGGTGGGGCAATGGTCATGGGGGAATGAAGACTGTTCTGCTCTGAACCAGTTTTGTACATTTGGGGTGCTTTACATGCAATGCCAGTGGTGACTGGAGCTGAGATAAATTTTGCTTCATAGTGCTTTAAATCCAGAACCGTGAAAGAGCAGCCAATACTTTGGAGAGATGCGACTCTCTGCAGGTCCAGTATCTGCACTGACTATAAATCTCCTGTTTTAAGAGTTCCTCTGAAAGCCCCAGACCTTTGCAACCCAGGGAATACAAGAAAACCTCCAATTTTCTCTCCAAATACGCTTTAAAAGAAATAAAGGGAAAATTAAATGCCCTGTGTTTATAGGCAAAAGTCTTGAGAAATGGTCTATAAAGACCACAAATGTTCATGCAACTCAAGAGTTTCACACTTGTCTGGCTTTAATATGGCTCATCACAAAGGCAGGCACTCCACTTTTTAGAGCTGGTCACTGGTTTCAGCAAGGACAGGGCGAGAGACTGTTAAGGAATATCACGATACTACAAAGCTAATCACACCTCCAAGTTCTGTTCTTCAGAGATTATTACATCCATTTGACCACGCTGTACAGGTACACGAGGACTACTTGAGTGATACCAAGAAAGGACAGGAAAAGCAAACAAGTAAAGGGCAAATTTTCAGCAGCTGAAATTTGCAGAGTGAAACAGATGCCACATATAATAAAGGGAACTTGTCAGGGGAATGGAGCATTATCCAATATCTGTCTTGATTGACAGCTTGACAGTCTTTCACCCATTTAAAAAAAAAGGTCTTTAAAAGCATTAGTTAGCAATTATCACCAATTTTCCTATTAAGAAAATTTTCCATGGAAAAATAGCTGTGGTTTAATTTTGAGCTAAATCAGGACAGTTGACTATTTTCCTTCCTCACACAGAACTGGAGGGAAACAGCGAGATGCTGTCAGATCAATACCAGAGTAAAGTAAACAGGAAAGGAATAAAAATGGCAAAAGCTAGGGAACGAAACCACACAAAACCCCTTTAATCCTCAGCTGAAGATCTCTCTTAAGAAGCAGCATCAGGCTGCTGTGGAAAAAAAAACCAAAAAAAACCCAACAAACAAAAAACAAACATACTGTAGACCAAGTCCTACCAGATGCTGAGCAAAAAGCCAAAATCCTTCTTCAAAGAGAAGTTTAGAATAAATGTGAGCCACAGAGGTACCAGGTTTTTCCCTGGTTACACACACAGTGCCACGGATCCATTGCACTGAGGAGCTCCAAATGCAGACTGGACAGCCCAAGAAGAAAGAAGCCCTGGCTTTAACCTGAGTTCATGAGAAGAGAAGGCATCAGGGTGACCAAATTGGACCTTCCAGTACCTGAAGCGAGCCTACAAAAGAGATGAAGAGAGACTATTTACAAGGGCATGGAGTGAGAGTACAAGGGGAATGGCTTCAAACCCAGTCCTTTTAGATTAACTGTTAGATAGAAATTCTTCCCTGTGAAGGTGGTGAGGCACTGGCACAGGTTGCCCAGAGAAATTATGGATACCCCCATCCCTGGAGGTGTTAGAGATCAGGCTGGATGGGGCTCCGAACAACCTGGGATGGGAGAAGGTGTTCCTGCCCACAGCAGGGGAGTTGGAACAAGATGATCTTTAAGGTCCCTTCCAATCCAGGTCATTCTATGATTCTATTCTAGGATTCATTACAGCAAACGTCTCTCTTGGAAAAAAAGGAGCCCTGCTGATGGGCAACACATTCCACACTCCTCTCCCCAAAAAGAAGAAAAAACCATCCATTTATTGTTAGCCTGTTAAGAGACTGTAAGTCACTTTTCAGCTAGCAATGCTCTGAACCAGCGTTTAAATTATTCACCTCATGCCTTGTACTTCTTAAGTACTTGAAAAAGCCCTGCGTAGTCTCCCTGTGAATCTTGACAGGGCTAAGAGTTGGTCCTCAAAGAGACTGGGTAGGGAAAGCACTGACGTGGGATGGATGCTGCATTTTCAGCCTTTTCTGTACTGTATCTCTAATAACAGAAAATGAGAGAAGTGCTCGAGTCCCTCATAAAAGCCCTGCTGCAGTAAAGCACTTTCCTCGCTCTCCAGAACCAAGACTCAACTCTCACCTCCATCCAAGTGAAGGCTTCTTCCGTCTCACCCCTAGGAGTAAATCCTCCGTGGCATTCAGGCACGTGGTTTTGCACGTGTCTCCCCAGGCAGTCTTTAGGGTATGGATTACACCATCTGCTTTAAACCGAGCCCTGTCATCAATACTCCCTTTTGGCAGGAGAGCTACCAGCGAGAACCACTTTCCTTCACTGCCAACGCCTCCCTGGCTTCCAGCAGGACAGGACTCTTTCCATCCAGCCACACGACTCTAATAACACGCACCCGGACGCAGGATTTTTCTCATTTGTTTGCGTTTCTACGTCTCATCCTTCATTTACTGTCCTAAAAACGTCAGAACAGAGAGCAGAACTTAAAAGGCAATCACCACCTGCAAGCATTGTGGCAACACTAAACTATTTTGGCAGTCAGGCCTTTCTCAAAACATGCTGACGGGGCCTATATTCCCCCGTGCTGGGGAGATGCAACACAGTCCCCGGCTTTTGGCTGCTTCATTTCAAGTTCCTGCATAAAAAAGGGGAACAGCCTTTTTTATTTCCTACGTTTCCTCAGCAGCTTAGATTACAGCCACTGCCTCGGCACTGGAGCACTTTTCACTATCACACTAATGTTTCCAACATAAAATCCCCATTAATGCTGCTGCCCCAAAGCTCTTGGCACGGACGGTGCCTCCAAACCAGCCACCCCACAAAGAGCACCATGCTCCACAAATTTCTTCCTTAACATTCCGGCTGCAGCTCGGTCGTGGAATTCTCTGACTTTTGATTATTTTTTTTCCTGTGACACAAAGCTTAAATAGGAAGAAACTTTGTTCTTTGGAAAGGAGGAGTTCGGCGTGTGCAACAGAGACAAGTTCATGTACCGTTATTCCTTCCTTCATGCTCCAAAATCTGGGATAGAGGCACAGCTCAGGGCGCCTTTACTTTGTTCTCATCTTGCTCTCGGGGAAACCTTCCCACTTCTTCAGCCTAGAAAATCACCCTTTGCTGTAAAACACAAAACCAAATACCCTCCAAATCCAAGCGAGCATTGCTACAAATCTGTTGCCTTTGGGGTCTTTACACGCAAGGGAGAGACAAATTTAATACGTGCAAACCCAGCTTTCCGTGGCCTTGGCAGGAACTGGCTGAAAAAAGCAAACAGTTTAAACATTCTGACAGTTTACCTGCGTTTCACCGTGTCCAGTAACAACCTTTTGAATTATATCTCATTTCTCTGTCCTTCAGTTGTATCTTAAGAGCCCTTCTGTGAGTAGTATGCAAAAGATGCAGCAAAAAAATCTTTTTAAGTTTATCTATTTAGATGGCGCAAGCAAACAATCTGCCATTAAGAACTGTTTTCACAATCCTGTAAAGCACTAAAAAGCCTCCTGGGATGGATCAAGCCTCTCCAGCTCAGAACTGGAGAGTTCTGCACCTTTGGAAAAAATGAAAACTAAACACCTAAGGTGCTTTTCAGAAGCAATTATCATAATCCCTGCTGTTACCCGGAGGGAAGCAGCGGCACGCAGAGGTTAAATAACTTCTTGGAGGTGGCTCAGTGAGCAGCACAGCCGGGATTAGAGCCACTGTGCCTCCTGACTCCCAGCTCCAGGCTCAGCCCAGCACCTTAAATAGCTGCAGTCATTAGCTCAGTCCTCTCAGTGTGCATCTAGCTTGGGGAATGGGAAAGCTGGAGTTTACCTTCATAGTACAGAACTTTCTATGGAGAATCCCCGGAAAGAAACCTTAAATTTTAACAGCTCTAACCTGACCTAGCTCTAAAAAAAAAAAAAAAAAAGCTGGGCAGATTTTACTGCCACCAGTTTGGGATGAGTGAATTATTCACACGCAGCAGAGCGTGGCGTAATAAAAGGTTTATAGGGGCTATCACCAGGATCATTCTTGTGGCATTTATTCACTCCAGTTTCTGTTTGCTGGCATTTCTTTTGTCCTTCCCTTTGTTACCAGGATTCTCTCCACCTTTCCCTTTGTGGGGTACCTTAAATTCTAAAAAAAAAAAAAAAAACCAACAACATTTCTGCTAAGAGAGCAGTTCAGTGACATGGCACATTTTTGTTTACATCGTTATTTTGCATTTTTGTGTACTTCTCCAGGGGTAGCTGACACATGTGGTTTTCCCCCATCAGAGGTGACTGCGTACATCTACTCCCACGATTCTCTTGCCTACAGCTGCAGTATCTCTTTTATTTCTTTAGCTGCCTCAAGCAGGGAACAATACATCTAAAACACAGTCAAAAAAAGGACAGTCAGAAAAAGGAAAAAAAAAAACCAACCTCTAGTGCTATTTTTGGCATCTAAGTCCTTTGGCTTAACCTATTTTTGGAAGAGCATCTTTGTTCAGCAAAATCAGAACTCCCAGCCCTGTGACACGGGGGCAGCGTGTCCCGCTGCAGGCAGAGCCAAGCCAGGAGAGCCAGAAGGAAAATGATGATGGCAGACAGGACTTCACTTCCACTCTCCATCACTCTGTGCCTCCGAGCGAGCCACGCCGCCCCTCTCCGGCCACGCTTTGGCACAAACACGATGGGTGCACGCTGAGCTCCACGGGGGGAAAACCAGACTTGCTACCAGCCCTCCCAGCCCCCAGCCCTCCCAGGACCCCGGTGTGGGTGGCTTGGGAAGTGTAAATATTAACTGGTACCTACAGGTCATGTTTAAATAAAAGCTTGGCTTAGGAGATAAGGGAGGTCGCGAATGGGAAACAGCAGCTCCGAGGAGCTGAACTGGATCCGTGTATTTCTGCTTGGCTGGTTTGGTTTCAAAAGACATTCAAGCTCTGTATCTGAGTTATTAACTTTGTACTTCCACCAGATGTACCTTCCAAAAGTGGCAGCATTCTCACACGGCCCAGAAAAGAAAAAACAAAGTTGGGAAAGATGCAAAAGAGCTGACTCGGTATGTTGTGGCTGGCTCTGCGTGACGCAATGGGAGCACACACTGCTCACATCACTTCACTCACAGGCAGCGCTCAGAAATCTTTGAACCCACTAAGGCACAAGACTCAGTTTAAAGCCTGAATTTTGTGCCAGGGCTTTCAACAGGCACAGCTGAACCACGAGAGGACCAAATTCTGCGTCTGGTCTTAGACCAGAAGCCTTGATCACTGTCCTGCCCTCTGAGCTGTTTCTCTCCAGGAAAAAAAAAAAAAAAACCCCAAAAAAACCCAGCAAAACTGACACTGACCTGCAGGGAAAATACTTTGTTTTCTTTGTCACTCGGACAGACCTCCAAACTCAACATTGAGTCCTCCTGGGCTCCCTGACATGCAGGCTGAAACTCCCGCACCAACAGCCAAGTCCCTAATGAATCTCTGTGGCCTAATGGATTAAAGGCTTAATTAGAGTTACCTGAACATTAAACACCACTAAAGTGCTCTGAAATTTGCTCTAAATGGGGGTGGGGGGAGCTGCCTTTTGAACGGGCTCAGAACTAACAGGGGTTTTGCACACAGTTGTTAATGGTTTTGAATCATTCCTGCTTTTCAGCTTTTTCCCTGATAATAAAGCAAATGCAGCTGTGAGTCTGGCACACCTCCCCACCAATCACAGCTGAATTTAATGAGGGGAAATTGTCTTAAATATATCAAGCTTTGTATCTATCCAGAAAGAAGGAAGGTGCCCTAGGAAGCTCCTATTGAGCAAGACACAAACCTGTGTCAGACACTGGATAAGCTACAAGGGAAGATGCCATCAAAACTAAGGCTCTATTGGTCATTCCACCAATTTTTTAAGCAAAGTGTTGTTTAAAACACATTTCTGGCTTCAAATTGTTATTGAGAGTGGCAAGACCTATGGTTACAAGATTATAGAGTTAATGGTAAAATAAAGAGTATAACCAGAAGATGGTAGAAAGTGCAGGCCCTACAGGTGTGAGGATAAACCAACTGAAGCTTCCATCATCATTTTATCTGCTTCTCCTGGCTGCAGCAACATTCCATTCCATCCTGACAGCAGAGGTTTTGCTCAACTTTCACCAAAACCTTGGGAAACCCGGCCAAACCCTGCAGCAGATCCAACAAACCCCTCTGACCTCAGCAAGGAGCAAAGCAGAGACAATCCCAAAAATGCCTCCTAGGTGGCCAAACAGCACCACGAGTCAGCGACGCTAATGCCAGCAGTAGGATATCCCGAGGAGGTATTTAAAAGAGAGGTTTTGTTTGAGATGTATGATTCTGAACCTCTTCAGCTGTCGTACCCACACACACCTGCTGGCAGTTTCGGCACACGCCACACGGCAGATTTGTGTTTGTAGCTTTTGCAAAGTAAACCGGTAAAACCAGAGCCACTTTATGTATTTGAACAAGCTGATGCCAAACACTCCGGATTCCTAATTGGAGCAGCTTCAAAGCAAGGAAAGGATTTAGGTGTCAAACAGGAGAGTGATCAGAGAGGAGAAGCAGAGACACAGGTGCTCTTCTGCTCCATCTTTCCAGTTCTTTTTTCCATACATCCCTGGAACAGCTGACACCTGTACCCCTGACAGAGCTGTGCCAGCATCACCCCTCTTGGGCTTCTGCCACACGAGCTGGAGCTCTCCCTGAACTCAGCTTCAAACCCAAACTGCGTGCCCCAGCTGATGTCAGAGAGAACAGTCTGTCCCCCAGATTTGCTACTGAATCAGAAGTGACACCGATGAGGTAAAGCAAAACTCAGAATTGTGATTAATTGCCACAAGAAGTTTGTTCTCAGAGCTGACTGACAGCAGGAGCTGACACTGGGCAGCAAATTTCTTACACAGCATTGTACCTCCCAAACATTAATTTTCAAAGTAAGAGTTGCCAAAATCCGTTACATTGGCAAATAATAATTGGGAAATGAAAGGTTTTGCAGGAACTTTGCTCCTTACACGCTTCCATCTTAGGATCAGCCACTGAGATGCTGAGAGCTCACTACAAGTCAAACACTGACTTCCTGTGACTACTCACGATGGATGAAGAGATCCAGGAAAAAAAACCAAAAAACCCCAAACAGAAAAGCCACTGAGGAGCAAACAGAGATGCCAAAGCAATAAAGGAATCAAACGAGCGCTGGGATTGACTCGGTCTGGCTCCACAGGGGGCTGCCAAGGGAATTTGCTGATGACTCGTAACAGGGCTCTCCACAACAGGCCAGCCAGGGTCTCCGTGGCACCGCTCCCGGCGTGCCAGGACTCCGGAGCCGCCCGGTTAAGCACGGCTCAGCAGTCACTCCGGCTGAGGACACGCACACACGCCGTGACCCGTGAGCTCCTGCGTCCCCACGGTGAGGCTAAAACACTGCAGAGGTGAGGAACAGCACCCAGAGCTCCTGCTCAACGAGGAGGTGGCATTACAGCAGACTGGCTTCAAATCATCCCATGGAAATTAATCTCAGCTAGAAATCATGGTCTCACCGGGACCCAAACCATTTGGAAGGATGTTTGAAGCAGGAGAAAGGGAAAAGTTCAGCTTCAGCACTCTCAACATGAGAGTGAGTCTTTCCCTTGATTAAAACGAGGCTTTTACTCAATTTATCTCAAATTAATACATTAGAACACGATTCCACACTGAACAAAGACCTTTCGCCAACCTTAAACAACCTAGGGCCAAAACAAATGCGATTAAGCCACAGAAACGGGCAATAAGGCAAACTGCAAGGAGTAACCCCCAAAGCTTTACCTGGCACAGCAGCAGCTCCGAAACCAGTCCCCAATCCCACCTGAACACCAGGAGAGCAGCTGCACATTCAGACACATCCCTAACCCCCCCAGGTAGCAGAAACAGCCCGGTACGGGCAGCAAAAAATGAGCAACGCCAAGGGCCATTCCGTGAAGCTCAAACCGCAACGGAGCGGCTTCTACAGCCTCTCGGTGCGGCTCCTGAGGGAGGGCAGATGGGCAGGGAGCCCCGGGATGACATCCACTCGCCACCTGGGAAGCATCCTCCGACAGCCATCCCCCCAAAACCTGAGCACAAGAGGTGTGGCCCCGGCAGTGGCAGCGATGCTCAGAGCCACCAAGAGCGCGGTGACAGCGGGCAGGGGAGAGCGGCTCCCTGCTGCAGCCCTGAGCTGCCCTGCTGGAAGTTTCACGGTACAATAAAGGCAATAAATTTGGAGCAATGATTCCTTAAGTGGTGTCTGGGCAGAGGGGACCACTGAGATCTATCTCAGCACAGGTACCGACTCATTTCCTTCATCTTGCAAATGCTAAAGCATATAAAAAAAAAATCTACAGCGAAAGGGAAAGGCTACTAGCAGAGGAGTGTCACTGCTGGCCCCTCTCAAGTTGGTGGGAATTTTACCCTTACTGGCAATGACAGCCCATTAGATCTAACACTGAATATTTCGGGGGGAGGGAAAAAAAATATTCCATTGTTTCTTTATGTTAGCAGAGGGCTGGTACGTAACAAAGAGGAAGAAAGGCAGCCTGCGTGCTGCTGGCGGGTTGGTAAAAAATTCTCAAGGTCTGATCGATACCATGAAAAAAAACCACCTCTCTTGGCCTGAGGCTGGAGCGTTATTCAAGCACGGCAGTCACTATGCAGCTCATTTTCTTTAGCCAAGATCATCCCAGGCTCATGAACACTGAAAGAAGAGCGGAGTCGATTGCAGGCATTTCTAACCCTTTATAC
>VWZN01001188.1:166577-219446 GCA_013396955.1 Regulus satrapa
CCCCGGCACCTACCCCGGCACCTGCCCCGGCACCTACCCCGGCACCTGCCCCGGCGCCCGGCACGGCCGTGCCCGCAGCGGCCGGGGCTGTGCCTGTGCCCCCTCCGCCCAACTGGTGCGCCCACCCGCGCATTCGGACATCGCCCACCTGTTCCTGCGCCGGCCGAGGCACCTGCGCGCCCACCCACTCGTGCTCCGAGCGGTGCACCCATGCGTGCGCCCGCCTGTGCGCTCGTAGAGCCGCGCATCGAGCCGCTCTCGCCCAATTCCTGCGCCCCTCCGCCCGTACATCCCCCTGCTCGTGTGCCGGTGCGCGATCCTGTCCACGGCCATTCATCCGCACCCCAACTGTGCAACCCGCATGGCCCCGCATCCCGCCACCCGCTTCCTTTTGGACCTCAGTTATTCCACGTATATGTATCTATAACTTACAAAAACAACCGTGCCGACATGTTCTGTTACCTGTAAGCTCTCCCCAGACAATGGCCAGGTGCTGGAACAAATCCAGTTAAGGCAAGTGATGGAAGGAAGCAGTCAGAGGATGACAACAGACAGACCCCATCTATCCCATCTAATTTTGGTGTATTACTGCTGGCAATTTGTGGCTGCCTCTGAAAGCTGCTCTCAGCCTACATTTTTATGAAATGTTCCATAAGAAAGACTAAGATTGCCTTTAATAAAGGTATGTATCTGTCCTTCCACCTGCTAAATCAGTAGGGAGATGATGGTGTGTGCTCATGGATGACCATAAACCATCCCTGTCAGGAAACAAGGAGCATGGACGGCAAAGTGCTTTTCAGAGGCACCTGCAGCAGAAGCTCCCTGGGAAGAAAAGACCCAAAGCTGACTTGATGGATACAGCCCTGCACGGGAGAGGAGCGATTTCGTACTTAATGATGTTGAATTACACATAATTTCTATTTTCTTTGATGCCCGTTTGCATTAACATGCGCTCTGTATGGCAGGAGCAGAGAGGATTCACCAGGAACAGGTTGAAAATAAAGGTGCATTGGAGCTGTGTGGGGTAGATGTGCTGGGTCAGGCAGAGGGAGGTGCAGAGGCTGAAGCTCTCATGGCACTGAGGCACCCGAGGTCCAAATAGGTTTTTGCACATATGAAAAATCCCATGACAACAACGACTACAACAACAAATCCATCAGAAATGTGCTCTTCCATTACCCGTACTGTTTGCTTCCATTTTTTTTAATGGTTTTTTTTCCCCTCTATCACTGCTCTACATAACGCTGTGAGATGAGAGGAGCTCCCTTGGTTCTTGACAGCACACGGTGTCAGTGTTTGCTGGGCTGGCAAAGCTCCTGCTCTAGCCTCAGCACCTGCCCACGGCACTGCTGGGGCAGCACCAGCACAACAAAGCACACTCTGCTTTCTGGGAGGGACACTGGGCACAGACAAACAGCCCAAAACACAGCATAAAGTTATTTAAAAGCCCGGGACCGTAATTTTGACCTCCTGGATGTGAAATTGGGCTGGCTGGGCTCACCCTGAGGGGGTGCCACTCTGTTGCTCCCGGTTTCCATTTCTTTGCAGTGGGTTTTGCAGCCAGAAGCATCATTTGGAATCAGCAGCTACGAAGAACATTTAGGCTTCTGATAAAAACCCCAAACAGCCCAACCCCTCCCCAGAAGACCCCAAGCCAGGATAAAACTTTAAAGGAAAAAAAAAAAAAAAAAAAAAAAAAAACAAACAAACCCAACTACTTGGTTTTCAATCTCACCACAAAGCTGAAGCCTTTTCCTGGCGTATCAGAGCAGCAGTAATGTGGGACAAGGCAGTGAGGGTTTCCCTGCTCTGACTCAGCGTGAGTGATGTGTGTCTGTAATGCAAGGTGTTGCATGTCGCATCTTGGCACGGTCCATACAGCTTCTGGCAGGGGAACAAAAAGAAATCAAGGCTTTGCTGGTTTGTCTTTAGTCCCAAGCGTGATTTGGAGGGAAAGCATTTTGGGGAGTTGGTAAAAGGCGCTGCTGGCATTGCAGGACTGACGAGGCAGCGAGGCAGCAATAATCCCTCTGCATCCCAGGAGGTGCTGGGAGAAGGCTGGCACAGAGGTTCAGGAGGGAGAACCTGCTGAGGCTCACACTGGAGGGAGGCTGAGGCATCCGTCAGCACGGGCAAATCCCATCCTGTGTATTCCCAGAGAGCCCTGGACTCTGTCCTCGTGGTCGAAGCCAACAAGAAGCCAGGTCTCTAACTTGGACATTAGCTTCCCCACCAAAGTCAGCTGAATTACCGAAAGGATAAATTTGACTGCCTAATCCCTTCAATCGGAAAAGAATATGGGTATATGCACAGATCTACCCCAAAGCTTTTCAAAAAAGGTTCATCTTGCTTTTGCCCTCTTTTACACACAATGGTGGGAATCAGAAATATGGATCCTCAAGTCACTGCAGCTGTCCTGAGCTAGAGGTGGTGCAAATGAAAGGCAGATAAAAATTCAAAATGTCCCTTTTCCAGAAAAATCAGAGCATATGATTATTCTTTTAAATTTGTCCTTATACATTTAAAATTTGATAATTTTAATTTAAAACCTGAACCGGTGGCACTAAACATTATGGCCTAAATTTCATTGTAATACTAAAAGAAATAGCAGTTAACCCCTTGAAATTTTAGATTCAGTCGAACCACTGCAGTGGCTGAAATATTTGCTGAACCAACTGGATCAGGGGATTCTGGAGACTCTAAGCCCATTTCCTACAGACCCATTTCTTCTCAGAAGGAAACCCTTTTCCTTCAGTTCACTCCAATTTGAGAAAACCATTGGGGATTGAAAACAAAGAGGGAACAGGAGACTACACTTTCCCCCATGTGAGTCTTTATAAGGATTTGATGATTAGAAACATTCCAGCCTGGTGTCAAAGAGATAGTATTTCCTGCCTTCAAAATGCCCATTTCAAATGCAGAATCAATTTTGATAAACGTGTTCTTCCCCTTGCCCCATCTGTCTATCATATTTAAGGTTAGCATGGGATTTAAATTAGAGCACAGTAGCTAATGTATATTCCTTTTTACTGCAGTGCACCTTAACACAAACTTTAAAATAAGTCATGGAGTAGAGGCGTCAGTCATCAGTTTGGCACATAAATGAAAATTGCTAAGTAACTTTAGACTTAATATGCAGATTCTTAAATAAATATGGTAATAGCATATCCTGATCACAAGTGAAAAAAGAGTTCCAGGCTCTGGTGAGGAAGTATCAGTTGTTCCTTAGGAAAATAATTAAAAACTACAAATGAAGAACAAGATTAATTTAAATAATCAATTTTGTGTTTCCTGCTAGCTGATTTAAATAATGATGAAAATTGTTGATTAAAGCCCCTTATTTAAATCTGTGCCCCTTAATGAGAGTGCAGGCCTATGAACGTAAGCCCATAATAGCAATAAAAGACTCTGTAGAGAAAAAAAATAACTTTCACAAGAATACTTCCAGGACTGGAAAAGCATCCTTTGCAAAAAGAAATACATCTTACCCAGCCAAGCAATTCTTTGCCTCTAAACTCTTGAACCTGTGAAAAGATCAGGGATAGGGCAATAAGTCATCGGATATTCACAGCCACATTATGTAAGTACGACTGAACTGGTGATCCTTTTCGCTAACCGTTGGAGAGGAAGATGAAGTATTGCTGGAATAATTAAAGAGACAGGTTTGAATTCCCTAAATAATGCAGATGAACACCCTGTCCAGCTATTGGTCTTGGTGGCAGCAGCCTTTTAAGGTCTTGAGCTGCTGCACAGGGAGGATGGCTGAAGGATGCTGGGCGGAGTGGGCCTTTGCTGACACGAGCACCCTGGCCTCTTTCCAAAATGCTGCTCAAGGGCCACTCCTCTGGCACCAGAACAATCATAACTACACCTCAAATCTCCTCTAAACCGAAGATGCCTTTTCTGTCCTTGGCAGTCTAAATCCAAGCACAAAGCATTCATTGTGAATGTATAGCGGATGTAGACAATTGCATTTCACTGAGGGCTGAACGGGTCCCGTCAGCCTGTACAGGTATTTCACACCATCCACTGAAACGGGCCCTCCCCTGTGGTCCTATAATGGCTTTTTAGTCCTCTTCAAGTAATTTTGGAGTGAGGTTGTGCAGCCCCATTGCCTGCCCCTCTATCAGCAAGGGTGACAGCCGCCTCTATTTCCGTGCTGCTTCGTCCTCCCTCCTGCACTCCCTGCTCCTGGGCTCGAGTGCTGCCTCCCACAGAGAGATCTGCCCTTTTGGGAAGTGTACCATGGGATGAAAGCCTGAAGGCATGACCTTCGCTGTTCCCGAGATCAGTCACCAGAAGACAGACAAAGAGAACAGATAAATTTCATTAAGGGGGTTTTAAAGTTATTGTATATTTTTGAGGCACGATTTCTGGTATGCCTGGTATTGCTACTGCCGACATTCCTAATGTTGAACGATCAAAAGATACACAAAGATCTATAACTAGGGATATTTACACAGACTTATCCTCACACACCTGTGATTCTTCCCCTTCAACTCATATTTCTGAGGGCAGGGATGGGCCCCATCTTGAGGCAGAACTCAAGATGCTCTGCAAGTTTGCTGGCTGTGGGACATGGCTGCTCCAGCTCCAGAGATAACCTTGGGACCATGCAGGAGCTTCAGTGCCTTGGTGTGCCCTGAGCACGGTCCTGTCCTGCCTGAAAGGACAGCAGGGTGGGATTTTATCAGGCTCAAATCGCTGTTCCCACCTGCCAGAGCCTGCAGGTCCCAGCATCAGGACACAGGTGCTGAGCTGATACCGGTTCAGGGACTTCTTGGCCTCTGCCATAAAGTTGTAGGCAATCACAAACAAATGTGTTTGCTCCTTTTCCTCCCCCTGGCATTTTGCAAAAGCAGTATTACACTTTTGTGTCACGCTGCCCTGCAGATCTGCTTCCAAAAGGCTGCCTTCTTTCTTCAGAGATCGTTTCCAGTACTAAGCAAGATCTCTCCGAGCCCTTGACTTTGCAGCTGGCAAAGTTTATAACATGTTTACAATACCCTGCATAATTTGGCTATGAGATAATGTATAGTATAGTCCTTCAGTGGTGCACAGGGGGAAAAGAACAAGTGGAAAAAAAATAAGGTAATGCAAAGCCAAGAAAAACAGATGGTAGCGAGCTCTCCAAGGGGCCAGAATGAATAAATAACTGCAGATTTTTTTTTGTCTGAGGAAAAATATATTGTCAAATCAATAACACAGTTTTTAGGAAAGGCAAACTAGATCAAATGTGCATGTTTTTAGTATTAAACAATGGCATTTCATCAGGACTGATGGTCTGCACCACACGTGTTTGCCTGCATGAAAGAGAGAGAAGTAAAAATAGCATTGCTCCAAAAAGTTCTTGCTTGACCTCAAGGTTACATTTCGTACTTTCTGCGAAGTTCTGCTGTAGGTAACAGGCCAAAAGTTCAGGTGGAAATCAGAGTGCCCCAGCACTTACTGTGCCCTTTAGCAGCATTGCATCTTTGATAATCTTAGTCAGGGTTGCAATTCTTAGAGAGAAGAACCTCTTGACAATTTTGGGAACTTTCCTGTGCCTGCTGTTAGGGCCACAGGAAATTATACTTATTTAATACATCTGTGCACGCTTCCAGAATGATTAACTGATACCTTTTATTCTTTCTGGCCACATCAGGTCAAGCCGAAGGGGGAAAAAAGAGACCCTTAAAAATGGCCAAGTATACAAATACTCTAATTCTCCTCCAGCAAAAGATTTTTTTTCTCTTCTGTTAAGTCACCCAGAGGAAGCTAAGCAACATATGGGACGCATGAAAGTTGCTCTCCGCAAATCTGTCAATCCGTTTTAGCCACGCCGTGCATCAATCCCAACTCCGCTCTGAGCGCGGCGTCCCCGCGCAGGCGCTGCCAGCTGGCCCGTGCTCAGCCCTTCACCGGCACACAAACCTGCTCCTGCCACGGGATCCAGGGGCCCAGAGAGCAGGAACTGCAAGGGACCACATCCCGGAGATCTCCTGGCGAAGCTCCCCAAGGAGGAGTAGAGGCAGGCAGCAGAGCTGAGGTGGCAGTGCGCCGTCCCACAGCAGCGCGTTGAAAATATCGCTCTTTCCTCACACACCTGAGGTGGGAGTCTCCGTTTTCGTTGCTGTTCCAGGAGATCTGAACTCGCAGCGTTGGCTGACGGTAAAAATTACCCGCCTTTCCCCAGTAGGTCGATAAATCAGAGTGATGGGGTGTTTCTTGGAAGCCAGAAGCTGGCAGAAGCGATAGGAAGGGTCACCTCTTTGTCTTACTGCTTTTTGGGAGGTGCTGAATGCTCCATTGTCATGCCCACAACACCACTGATAATTATTCCCATTGAAGCTCCATTTTCTGTTCTGCCTGTGCAAATATGGAGAGCAAAGTCACTGCCACTGCCTCAGTTAATCTCTCTTTCTGCTGGGAGCAGAACCTGAGCTCCTTAAAACCATGCACTCCAAGTTCTGGAAGCAATCACTTTTCTTATGCTATGGGAACCCTCTCTCTAAAAATAAAAAGTCTTTCTTGGGAAGCAATAAGCCCACAAATGAGCCTGTCAGCTGCTGAGAGCCCTTGCACCCTGCAGGTGCCAAGCACTCCTGCCTCTGACAGCAGCTCCAAAAGAAAACCAGGCCCCAGGGAGTGCTCCATGTCCAGCAGCACAGTGGGGTCCCTGTCCTGCAGGAGCTGCTGCAAGGTTGCTCAGAGGTGGCTCCTTTTGAAACAGGACGGGTTCCAAAGGGACACGAGCTCTCGGAAGAGGCAATCACTGGGAATGCCTCCAGCTCCAGCCCCAAGCTGCAAACTAAAGTACTTGCCTTTGTTAGAACATATGGCAAAACCCTGCATCCTACACGTGCTTTAATGCCAAGAGTGACACTTAGTTTGGCATCCTACCTGGCAAAGAAGCCAGCAGGGGTTTTGTCCAGCAGAGAAGAGGGATGAAAGCAGGCAGTTTATCTCACTGCTATTTCAGCTTGTCATCATTTCCTGATCTGCATCACATCCCTGGGTCTGTCCAGCTCTGGCTATTCTTGGCTGTCCTCCATCCCTTCACCTGAGAGAACGTCTGTCTTTCTGTACCTTACCCTTCTATTGCAGGCTTCAAAGGACTGCAGTGGAAGTACTTTGTCACCCAAAGCATTTTTCTATTACAAACAATCCTTTGCAGCAAATTCTAGGTAGGCTGATATTATACAGTAATGTAATTCTCTATTTTTCCTTCACGAGTATCAGTACCTAGCCTATATTCTCTGTCTCCTATTTAAGCCTCCAAAATTACACTGATCAAAGCAACCTGCATTTATAAACTGATGTGCTCCTGCATTCGAGAGATTTGCCAAGTGCTAAATATAACGTTTCTCACTACAGTCAAAATCAAATTCAAATTCTAGCTGCCTCTCAGCTAATTTTTTGCTAATATGCAGCAAAGGTTTAGCAGTACAAAGCCGTGTTTGTAGAATCAGACACCAAAGATGATTAAATTAAACTGAAAGGGGAATCAGCACAAGCCTGAAATTAGTTTGCTGAAGATACCAGAGTTCATTTCCTTCCCCTGACAGACAGAGCCACCTCATGACCTTTAGTGATCAGAGCAAACGGGATCATGGCTTTGCCAAGTTCATCCCCAGCAGTGCCCTGAGTGGAAAATCAGCTCCCAACTCCACTGGCCAAGGCAGGGGGCCTGCAGGGTGCTCAAACCAGTGCAGCAGGTTCAGACACTGCCCTCTCCCCCATGGGCTGGGATCCATCTCCTCCCTCTCCGTGGATGCTCTCCAGCAGTCCAGGCATGCATTGAGATGTGCAAACAACTCCTGGGTTTCTCTTGGTGGTCTCTGCTCAGAGCAAAGGACTCTTCATTCTTGGATTTGATCACGATGGCAAAACCAGGAAGGTGCCTGAAGTTGGCAGGGTGAGTTGATGAGATGTTGAGGGCAGGCAGGAGCAGGGAGGCATCCCGGGGTGGGCAGGCAGTTCCTTCCTTGGTTTTGCTTTGCTAATCTGGATCTTTTGAAATGGCATAAAAATTACCAGTGGGGGGGAAAAAAATCAAATCCCAATTTTGGCTATAGAGAGAGAGCTGCAGGGATTTAAAGCATGTGGCAGCAATAAAAAGTTGTTCATCTTCTCTCTCCCACCCTTCCCCATTAGCTGTTATTCTTGGGCATTTTCTCTCTGAACACCCTGGATGCTGCAATTACACTGATGGCTACATGGGAGCGACGACAACAACCTGCTGCAAACAAAAACTTCTCTTGACCTGACGTGCACACAGGTTTGCCAAGCCCCCTTGTTCTCTCCCTGCAGCCCTTCTGCTGGTGCCAGTCCTGGTCTCCTCTGAGCACAGATGGGAGAGCAGCACCGGGTTGTTTGCTGTTCTTGCCTTGCTCATGTCAGTGACCTGATTTACAAACCAGACTCAGACCACTGCTCCTATTTGGTGCATGGCCCTCAGAGACTTGCACACGGTCAATTTTCAACAACAGAAAGGATTTTCACCCTTTAAGAGGCGAGGGTTAGCACAGCTCCTTGGCAACATTTAAATTGAAAGGATAAATCGTAGGAGCACGTACTCCAGAGCAGTCTTAGAAAAACTCCCTACTATCCAAATTCAATTACACGTAGCCCAGGAGGGGGGGAAAAAAAGGCAGAAAATCTCAGAAATTGTGCAGATCTTGACAACATGGGGCACGTGTCACCTGTCCCAGCAGCATGCAAGTATGGGAGTGGGCAACCTGCTGCTGGAGCTTCCTCTGCCAGACAGTACCTGGCTGTTCCTCTGCCGTGCTCCAGGGGTACAAGTGCCCTCTTTTGGGCAGAGCAGAGTCTCCCAAGACCGGGCATGGATGGCACGAGAACAAAACCCCCCGTCCATCCGTGTGGCTGAGCGGCTGCAATGGCAGGAGGGGAGAGAGCAGCGACCCTCAGCTGAAGGGAGGGGCTGATATTATGTTTGAAAGCCAAGGTGGCCCATGGGCTGCACCTGCAAGGCTGGGCTAGAGGAACAGTCTGAGGGCAGGGAGGGGACCCAGTATTGCCCAAGGGGAACTTTTAAAGAACGTGCAGCAGGACCTGAAGCTCCAGTTGCCCTGCCCGAGGTGGGTTGCCTGGCTCTTGCCTGACTGCTCCAGCCGGATCAGCGGAGCCTGGACACTGCCACGGAGCACAGGCCACGCTCTGGGCCCCGTCACGCGGATCACCGTCCTTCTTCTGACTACAGAGCATGCAAAAAAGGATGCGAGGTATGCTGCCAGAAAATCCTGTCGGAATAAATAATGCCGTTTTGAATTGGAAATGGGGAAGCTCTTGGGGAGCTGATCCTCGCTGTGTTTGAGGCAACTGCCTCCTGCCAGATAAACGCACACACCACTGAGTTCATGCGCTGCTGTAGCAGCACCTAAGGCCTCTTGGAAAAAGCCAATATGGTCCATTTCTCCTGCAAGATCTCCCAGGGGAAATATGCCTCAGCCAGGCTAAATACTTCACTTGTGTTCTATCTGTATGGAAATTGCATGTTTTAAGGTTTTGTTTTGAATGAGAAATAAGTCAGACCTTGCTGAAAAGACTGGGTTGGGCATTCTTGGAGAAAGGCAGTCCAGCCGAGGCACAGTAAGTAACAAATGAGTGCCATTCTGCCACAAACTCTGTTTTCCAGGCTTCCCACACAAACAAGGCACTAACTATGGGTTTTCTCCCGTGGCTGGAGGCCAGCACGCCTCTGGGCAGCACGGGGATGGCCCTACACCAGCCAGTTTCTGTTGACTGACAAGCATCTCCTCCTTTTCTTCTTCTGGCTAAAGGCTGACTCAGTTTGTGATGGCAGAAGCCCTGCAGAGCAATATTAAAGGTGCTTCTAAAACAAACAAACAAACACACCACACCCCTGCCATCATTTGTCACCTGCCCCAGACATGTTTTACATGCTTCTCACTTGCAGGAGACTTGAGGAAATGCTCTTTTTGACATCTTCCTTTCCATGAATTTTGTGCTTCTGAGGGAACACGGCTAAGACACAGGCCTGGGAAAAGGAGCTGCAAACAAAAAGGGTTTTGGAGCAACCCTGGGGTTGGCAGTGCCACGCTGCCCTCTCCTGCCAGGCTCCCCAACAGATGCTAATCCACTGTCTGTGATTATTCTCTCTAGGATCTTTAAATCCAGGCTCTGGGGATTAAGGAGCCCCCCTTTCCCAAATGAGGGAATCCTCCCTTAATCCGTTCCTGCTGGCACAACAACGCCAGGGAAAAACCCAGCATTTTCTGGAGAGTGTGGTCCTGTCTCTGTGTTTTGAGGCCCGTACAGAGCACCACACCCAAATGCCTGTGCTTGAGAGTCCTTCAGCATCCCAGCTCTGGTTACAGATCACCCCTTAGAACCAAAACCCCTTTCAGTGCCCATTTTCTGGCGTTGTTGAGGTGCTCTCTGGGGTCTCCCCCCACGGAACGAGCGCTGCAAGCCCTTCTCAGCCTCCCTGCTCCGGGGGCTCCGGGCCCCTCCACAAAGGATGGAGCCTTTTGGGTTGGTTATCACTGCTCAGCACGCAGTGATCGAGCAAACAGGCTCTAGCACTGAGGAAAAGTGCCAGAACACAGTCAATCTTTAACCAGCTCAAGGGAGATACGGTCTCATTGGTCCTTATTCACCATTCACCTCTGGGCGGCTTCCACCAGTTTTAACCCACATTTCAAGGCTGCCAGAGCCTGCACAAACCAAGCAGGTTTGTTTCATCCCATTCCTCCCGTGCCCAGCTTTTCACCCATGTTTGCAAGAGCCCCTTTCTTTCTGGGAATGCTTTTGCCAGGTGACTTATGGACACCAGCCACACACTGAGCCCAGCTCACAGCAAGGAGCATGTCCCAGTTCCCACTTTGGCTCTTCCACAGGGCTGTGCTCACTTATATCAACTTTTCAGTCTTTTATTTTTTTTTTGAGTTGTGAGGGCTGGCTGAACATGCCCCTCCCTGTGCTGTGCCAGTGCCAGCCCTGGTTTATGGGACAGCTGAAAAGATAATGCAGAGTGTAGTGCTGTATCACTCTCAACCTGAAAATTCACTCCTCCAGCTCCCAGCGTCACGTGGCTCCAAGAAAGTCAGATTTTGCATGTAAAAATATTTTTAAAATTTCAAGACCTATATAGGCTGTTTACAACCTACATAAGACTCATTTACACAGGGAAAAAATAAACCCCAACAACCCAAACTCTTCGTAGATCTAAAAAGAAACAAGCTGTCTGCCAACACCAGCTATTAAAAGGATCCTGAAGCAGAACCCGTTTCCATCATGCTGGGGTCGGGAGGGCTGGAGCGCTTTGGCCATCTCAGGAGCTCCCTGCTCGCCCACCCAGGGCGCCTTTGGCCGCTGCCCTTCTGGCCTTTGCCTTTACCCACCTTCGGGGCCAGCCCCTCGTTGCCAGCCCCGGGGCACAGCACCCTCCAGCTCGCTGATTTATATACTCTCTTCATCTGCTGCAGCGAGGATGATTTTTCTTTTTAATCCGTTTTCGCTCTCGTGTGCTCCAGCTTAGCGCGAGCTTTGCTGGGGGAAGGGAGGCTGGATTTGATTTGTGCCGGGAACAAAGAGACAGAAAGAAATCTCCTTGCCATGCTCGAAGCCCGGGTGGGGAAGGGTCCAGGCACCAGGCGCCTTCCCTGCCGGCCCTTTATATTTCCCCAAGGCTTTGCCCAGCCCTGTTTACGCTGGCACTGATAACCTTCGGCAGGCGGCGGCCTTGCTTTGAGCTGTGAATCGCTGCTCACAAAAAGAAATGTTCATCCCGACGGGCTCACTGTCATGGCAACGGGAGATTCCCCCCCTTGTAAGGGTGCCAGGCTGCGTGCGTGGCGCGTCCCGAGGGATTCAGCCCTGCTCGGGGCGGGTATGTGGGAGCTGGGTGGAAGCAGCAGGACAGGAGCGTTCCCCAAGGAGCGTTTCCAGGGCAGGACATCTCCAGTCCCACAGACCCAAAGGAAAGATGGGGACGGCTGAAGTTTAGGTGGCTCTGACATCAGGACGTAGCAAAGGGGGATGATGGAAGTAGCACCTTTGGATACTCTCATGTAATACCTTTGATGAGTGACTTGGATGGATAAGATTCTCCTGTGAATTACATTTTCACGCAGCCCCTGCTGCCCAGGTGTGGCGATGCTGCTCCACCTGCACACTGGCACGGGGTGAACCTTGTGCTGGGAGATCTTAGCAGTGAAATAAAATTAACACATTTTTTCTCTTCTAGTCATATACAGAATGCTCTTGGGAGCTTCCAGCTCAAAACCTGGATCCTTTTCATGAGGAAGACAGACAAGGACCTAGAAGCAAGTTGGGAAAAAATGCTACAGTAATGTTCTGCCTGGAAAACACACAAATACTCCTGGCTATGCCCAGCATGGAATGGAAACAGTCACAATTTAAAGTCCACCATCATCACCTCTAAATGAGTTCCATGGAGAACACAGAGCAAGAGGAACCTGCTTCCTCCAACCTGGGAATGACAGTCAGCTTTTCCTGGCCCCCAGCTCTCAGCTGGAACCCACGTCCCCAGCACTGCCGTAGCCTGGCAGTGAGCTGCTAAGAGCCAAGGTGACAAATTCCAAGCGAATCAGAGAAAAGCCATTATTTGCCGTAGACTCTGCACCAGTTTTGGGTGGCAGAAGCTCACCTGACCCAATATAGGCCCAAGAGGTCCTTTCTTTTGGAAAGCCGCTGAGATTGAAGGTGTACTTTCCTTCAGCGGACTGGCTGCTGTCCTCTGCTCTTTGCGATGCCACCTCCAGGCCAACAGTGGGAAAAGCAAGAGCCGCGTGTTCTGCCCTTGGCTTTCTTTATCTGTCACAACATGTACCATCAAACCAGCGCTGAAATGCTGCCCGTTTCACACAGAATTACTGCCTGTAGTGAGATTTCATTAATTGCAAGTGAGAGCAGGACTCGGCCCACACAGTGGAAGTAATAGATGGTCCCTACAATTAAACGTTAAGTGTATGTCCATTGATTTACCCGCAGTATTTCAAAATAATTAGGCTGGCGCAATAGATCTTGGTCTCTGTGAATGTAATATCCCAGAAATAATTTCAAGTCTTTCTGATTCTACCTGCTTTGTGAAATGCTGTATTTCTCCTGCGAGTCAGTGCTAAAGCAATTTAGTAATATCTAATGAGGCATGCGTTGACTGCTAAAGTACAGTTGCCTTTTCTGTTTCCCAGGTGAATAGTTTTCAGTTTTACACCAGTTCTTTTTCTGTATGTTTCCTTAGATTTACCTTCCTGAAGAATTTGAATTTTAATTCATCCTTTGAAAATCCTTAAGATGCTGTAAACAAGAAAGGAAGGTTTCATGAAGACTAGAGAGAAAGTTTTCAAGAACATTTAAGCAACCCAGAAAGTCAACATCAATTTCCTCAGTCTCCATTCGCAGGCTACTGAATACAATGCTGTGAATGACTATTCTTTTCTGAATGTATCTGACTTCTGCCTTTATAAAACCAGCCTTTAAGAATCCTGTCTCAAGGAGGAAAAAATAAAAGGGCATCTGATAAGCCTTCGGGTCTGGAGCTTGGTGAAGTACAAGGGACTCACAGCAGATACAGCATCTCCTTATTTCGCTGGTTTAGCTTTGAATGCACAAGTAAATATGGAGCTGGAAAAACAAGACACTTATTTCCAGTAACAAGGCAGAGAGCTGCTGGTTATCAAATCAGAAGACCGTGGAGACCATAAACCACTTCAGTTTGCTGGCTTGGGGTAACATCACCCTTACTCACTAACGCAGCTCTGAACACAGTGTTTGATAAGCCTGGGTGTTTTGGATCCAACACACTTGATAACATTTCATACACACAAAAAGTCCACTTATCTGTATGCTTAATTATATTCTAGTTTCAAGTGCTATTGACTCAAGTTGCCAGAAAAAAAAAAAGTAAAAACAGAACACACAACCCAGGTAAATGCTAAAGTAAATGCTAAACCAGGTAAATGCTAAACCCTCTAACTTTACCAGTATGGTACATACATACTGGTATGTATGTACCATACATACTCAGTTCAATTTTTTTACCTGTACGTGAGCTACCCTTTTATTTGGTGAACAAGCTGTATTTAATTACAGATGGACACATGCTACCAACCTCCCCCAAACTCTCCTGAAAACGCTTCAATTTAAGCATCCCCTTGCAGGCTGCAGAGGCTGCAGCATTTTGGGACCCTCAGCACAAGCTCAGAGGTTGTTTGCTCCCAGCCCAGCTGTATCAATCCTCTCTAATATTCCTGTAGTGTCAAGACAGCTGGGTTACCTCAAAGCCCCTCTGCTGGGCTGTGAAGTGGCTGATGCTTTCTCTGAAGTTCCTGATGTAGGGCAGGTTTAATATCTTTTGATATCCACAGAAGCCTGAGTTCTGTATATGTTGAATTAAGCACTGTGTGCATAGATTTTCCACTTAGGGCAATGAAAGACTTGGATTTTCTGTCCTCATTAAGACTGATGGGATCTGGGCATCCAGACTGTTTGTGTAGCTTTAGAAATGCCAGCCATGGGGCACAATGTACTCATGTACAGCATGTGTGTCCTTTTCTTTGCTGGGATTCAGCAGGAGCTGCTTCTGGTTATAAAACACAGTTATTGGGGGAAGCAGCCTGCACCCAGAGCAATGAAGAGACAGTGGGATTTATTCCATCACGCAGACCTGTTGATTAAAACCATCATTCATATCACTGAAAAATGAACAGCCACGGAGACAAACTACCCTGGAGCTTGCTCCTTCATTCTATAGTACTCATTTCACACAACATAATTATCTTGAAAAGTTGCGATGACAAGGCTAAAATACAAAAATATTCACAAGTATTTCCACGAACAGTTTATTGATGTGCTTGCTAAATTTTCAGCACATAGAGGTTGGGAGAGGTCTTCTCTTGTCTACATTAACATTTGCATTTGCTGTTCATATGAAAATACAGGCTTGATGATGTTAATTGCAGCTCTTTCATCTTTCTGCTTCTAGCTGTATTATAACTGACCTAGCTTAAATCTGCAGAGCTGAAGGGATCCAGAACCAGAGGGATACATCTCGTCTCCTGTCTTCTGTGATGTTCCACAGCACGCCCTCCAATCTGATCTTCAAGGCAGCTAAGCCATCACTGCCCAAGCTCCCCTGTCTAAAGCCAGTGCTGGGGTAGCTCTGGTAATCTGGCAGAAAAAGGATGCAGAGACCTATTTTATTACAATTCTCCTGTTGAATGGCAGAGCCTCACGTGGAAGGCAAAGCTTGTGTGAGGCTTCCGTGTTGAAAATGCTGTGCCACAGCTGTAGGCAGCAGTCCAGGACTGAATCACGAAGCACAGAGGCAGCTTCTGTGGTTACAGTTATCAGCATGATGTTGTGGCACACCACCGTGAGCTGCCTGAACAGGCAGGGGAAGGTTTGCTTTGAAGGAAAGTCATGCAACAGACAAGTTGGGCTACTCATTTTGGGTGCAGCGTAATCAATGGAAGCCACTCTGAGAAACGCCCAGGTCAGTTTCCCTTGGGCACGAGGCACCAAAGCCCAACCCCGATGCTCTGCGGCTCAGATGGAAGGAGTCCCCGTCTCTGCTGCACCTCCCAGACAGCACTGTCAACTCCAGACACACTTCAGGAGGAGGAATGGAGAATATAAAAGGCTGAGGAGAGCTGCTGCATCCTTACAAAACACCAAAGGACAGGTAGACGTGGCTTCAGCGACGCTTTCCCTGGGAACAGAGCCACGAGCAGTGAGGGAGCGTGGCACCAGCGGGGTTAAAGCCTCTCAGTGTGCTCTGCTTTACACTTCACCCTTCTCTCACAGGAGGCTGGTGGCAGGAAGGGAGATAAAGAGGCCTTATTTCTGACAACAGCCCCGGAAAGCCCGGCTTTGCAGCAGGCCAGGAGCTGCACACCGGGCTTTCAGCCGTGGGATTTGTGCTCCTTGCAAGAAGGAGGCAGGGGAGCATATGTTTTTAGACAGAAAGTATAAAAACAAAATGAAAATACATAAGCGTTTGTTATCTGAGGCTGTGAGCTGTATCTTGCAGATTCAGGGAGGCAGCTTGGCTGAATCCCTCTGGAGGCACCAAAGCCTGACTGGGAGCAGGGCCAGAAAAATCAGTGCTTGGAAAAACACTGCTGAAAGATTACAATTCATCCATACAGGAGCAATTAGGATTTTCCCAGTGAAATTATTAAGTCCAGGCAAGTATATACAGAAAAGACACATGATGCCTTCTGGAGGAGAAGCAGGCTGAGCAGCTGGAGTGATGCCAGTGCAGGGCCACCAGGCTGGTTGTGGGCACTGACTGGCGACACCAGGGCTGTACTGCCCAGGAAAGAGAGGAGTCTCCATCCTTGGGATACTGAGAAAGAGGATTTAAGGCACAACCAAACCCTTACAAGCACCATCTTCACCAGACCCTAATCCACTGCTGCCAGACAGGTCTCTAAAACAGACACTTCTGGGGCTTGCCCAGAATGCTTGGGAAAGAGAGACCAGAAATGAATTCAGGTGAAAAGGACACCTAACACATTTGTAATTCGTTGATGTTATTAAAAGTGTATTTTGTATAGAAGAAACCTTTGCAACAGCTTATCCAAAGCAGGGTGTTTGTTTCACCTGCTCAGATCTCTGCAGAGTGCTTCCTTTGCTTTTCTGTGGAGACAAACCTCTCACAGAGACCACTGAACATTTCTGATGAACAGAACTGGAGAATGTATTGACAGGCAAAAGCAATTTAATTGCAGTCAGGTTGCATTTTTAAACCCTCAGCCCCTGACCTTCAGGAAAAGTCTGACTACGGTGAGCAGAGGAAGCACATCCATCACTGTGCCGGGGAAAAAGACTGGGAAGCCAAAATCCACAGTGTGTCCGTTTTGAAAATTAGCAGTTCATATTTTTGCTCTGCATTTAATAAGATTCTGCTTAAAGAAGATTTTCAGGGTTTCCCAAATACAGTTTCTTCTCTGGCTTAAGTCAATTTGGTGTTTGTACACCCAAGAAAAGCCCATGTGTTTAAATCAGAAAATCTGCATTAATGTTGAGCAGGAAAGGAATTTGGGAGCTGGACAATTTGGCAGTTCTAAGAAATGTACTCGAAGGTGTGCTTAACCCAAGACATAAGCCATTTTTGTCATCACCCAGCAGTTTCAAAGGACAGAAAAGAAGTGATGCCACTGGCTTTTCCAGCATGGGAGGATGCAGCAAACATCAGGACCTGACTGATTATCCCAGGACACCTCCACCCTAATTGTCATTCCAACACAGAGCTCCCTGGTGGCTTCTATCAAGTCATTTCTCCTGTCTGACCTAATTTTCTCAGCTGCAGAAGCAGGATAATACTGACTCATATAGGATTTATGATGGGAAAAGGATTTATTTTATCTTATAAAGCACAACTGAGAGATGCCAGGAGTTAAAGGCCCTGTGTGGCAGCAGCAGAAAAACGTGGGATCTCTCGCATTAGGAATTTGGTGTTTAATCAGCTCACCCAGGGAGAAGAAGCAGCACTTGCATTCCTAAATGGGGAACAGTCGTTCTGATTAATTATCCTGTACTTTATCTATATGTTAAATTTTATTTTTCCATTCATCCAACTAAGAGACCACAGAATAATCTGTGATTTTGTTAAACGAACAAATCCTACGATGAATTTTGTACTTTTTTCCCTTATAACTTTGACCACTTTGTTCCACCCGGTAAACTGGTGACTGCTGACAGGGTTACATAAAACTTTGAGAATGTTTATGGCAGGGACTCAGGTTTCCCAAACAAGACAGATATGCCAGGTACATAAGTTCACCCTAAATATGTGGAAGAACTCCTGCCCGTAGCATTTCTGCTGCTCCCAAGACCTGTGCTGAGTCCCCTGGTGTTCTGGAGAGAATCATTAATGTTCTCCTGCCAAGTGACACCTGATAAATCTCCACTGGGGGTCTCTGTTCTTCAGAGTTTCCAGGCTGAAGGCCAGCTCAATGTCCTGACACTGACTCGAGGTTCTTCCAGGGAAAGAGAACCTGGGAGGCTCCATGAACTGCAGGAGGGCTGTGGGTGAAACTCTGCTGACTTCCCAAAGGGAGGTCCTGACCAACCATCCGGGCCAGGTGCTTTACAGAGGGCACTGCAAAGCCCATTTCCCAGCACTATTTGATTTTCTCATCTCGTCCCCCCTTTGGATTGGTACCCACTCACATGCAGGGAATACCTGATAGCCATGAACACGATCCCAAGGAATTGCAGAAGAGCTGGGGTTGGAGAGGACCTCGTTTCTCGAGTCTGACTCACCTGGTGAAGCACAGGCAGCCAGAGCAGGCTGTCCTTTGGATGCCTCTGCACATGGAGAGCTTCCAAGCACGGCACCGTAGTGACTTCTGTCACAAAACTCCTGAGAACTGAACCAGCTCTGAGAGGGAGGCTGACCTTCATGTCCACCAGAGATTCCTTCCAACCCAAATCATTTTACAAGACCATGACAACCAGGCCTGTAATGCCGGCAAGATGCTTTGCTGTGTTTCAGAAGAGCTTTCAGAGCCGGGAGGAACCACTCGAAACACTTGGCCCCTGCATTGAGCTGGAGCCCAGAGAAAGGGAAAATGCAGATGTACAAACCATTAGGGGCTGCGGAGGAGGCTGCAGAAGATGCCGGGGTGGGAGCCAGAATGCTGGAGGCAGCCTGAGTCTCTGGTCCTGAGGAACTCTTCATCTGCAGCTGCCCTGGGAGCCTGGGTGTTGGTGGCAGAGCGCAGCTCAGGGCTGAGGCAGAAGAGAGGCCAGAGGTACAACCAGGTTTTCAGAACACCAGGACCCAACAGAAGCTGTTCCTGCAAGCAGTTGTGCTTCAGGAAAAGCTGACCTTTGCAAGGATTTGAGATCCAGTGCAGAAACATTCAAAGGATGTGCATATATATCATTAGAATAATGCTACAGGTCCCCAGTGGCTACAAAACTCACTGCCAAAACTTGAGAAAAGACAAAAGATTTCTATTTCTGGCAATGTAATAGTTAAGTTAATTAACACAGGGCTTTGTAATAACTTAAGGGTCTCAAACTGACTGAAGAATTTTGTGAAGGTTTCAAAAATTTCTATAGACCATATTTTAATTTTTTTAACCTCAAGAAATTATATGGAGGACATAAAAGGATATTTTAACTGAAAAGGTCAGTGCTTGCACGTCAACAAATGAATAATTTAAAGTCATCTGTGGGCTGTAAGTTTGACCCTGTGATGATGTGCTCACCCGCTGGTTTTTGGGCACTGAGGGCTGCGTTCCCTAAAACTTCTCGTGGTGCAGCTGTGTGACACGGCCACGCTCTCCACACCTCGCGTTATTTGCTGCCTTTTGCATTTTCTCCTCTTTGCTCCTGCTCCACTCAATCAGCAGGCTGTGACTAAACCATGTTTAACAGCGAGCAAGAACCCTCAAGTGAAAGGAAATTTGCTTTCAGAAGAGAAAAATGGGAAGACTACCAGAGCATCTAATGAGATATATACACAAATAGGTCAGTATTTTATTTAAACACAAAGGAACATCCTTTGTATAAGATTAATTTATTTTTTTTAAAAAGAAAACTAATAGTTGTTTTTTGGTTTTTTTAAAATTCATGACCAGAATAGTAAAGTGGTGTCAAACATCCCAGAACATTTGGGTGCATCCATTAATAAGCAACGGGGAGATTTTCTAGAAATCAGGCAGGACTAAGCTGCCAGATAATTAGTGAAAAAACTCTTTCATTGCCATCAACTATTGCTTCTGGTACCAAACTGAAAATTAAAAAAGCATTAGCTAGTTATTGTTTTCATTTCACTTCAGGAAGTCTGCAAGAGATACAACATTCCTACTCAACATACGAGTTCTCCAGACTCACTGCAAGGGGATCAAACCAGCATCTCGACTTTTCTAATAATAAAAATTTTCAAAAAAGGACATGAAAAAACCAGCAACTTTTATTCTCCACACTCCTCCTTTCATTTTTTTTCTCTTTTTAAGTCTAATTTTACCTCTTTTCATGTTGCTACTGAAAAAGAGAGAAAGGAAAACAAACACAAAGGGAATAGAGCAAAATTTGAACTCTGTTCCTTTGCTTGGGAACAGAACAAGGCTCTGTGGCTTTACACAACAATTTTCATTCAGTGAGGAGCTGAATTTCTTGGTGATCTTTCATGCAGGTATAATGCTTTGGATTAAGGATTGCAATCAAACAGAAGGGGAAAAAGAGAAGCAGGTGTTTTGTGAGAGCTCCCACAGGCTGCTGGAGAGCCTGCAGAGAGCTGCTGACCACCACAGAGCCTCGGAAGGCTCTCACCGTCAAATCCCTACAACTCTCCTGAGCACACTCCAAATCCAAAAATGAAATTTGTACCTCCCCTTCCTCAGCAGAATAAACCCAAAGTCCAGGGAAGACATTGTAAAGCTGACATCAAGTTTAACAATATTGAAAGGATCCAATTCATAAAGATTATTGAAACGGTTTAATTCATAAAGTTTTAAATGCTCACTAAAGGTAATGCAGGCAGCAAAAGAGAGGCCAAATGATGACTGCACCAACCTCAAACCTGGATCCTCAGCAAGTGCCTCAAAGCCCTGTAAAGGTGCTCCTGTAAAGCCTCCAGGGTTCCTGGAGGTTTGACTTCAAGGATGTGGTTTCTAGGAAAAACATTGCTTTTTATTGCTGCTTTAGTAGCACCAGGAACACAGAAAATAAACACAGCTTTAAGAGCTGCTTGAAAGAGGTTTAAGGTAAAGCTCTAATTATACAGAGCTTAAACAGCACTGACAAGATTTTAGAAATACACAGCTCCCTGTAACAGGCTCTTTGAACCACGTGGTGAAATCAAACAGTGTCGACAGGCACCGAAACCTCCAACAAAGGTGTCCTTCCCTTTTCTGGTGGCCAGCAATTTTGGCAAGCCCCAAGTAAAGGCTAAGGGGGCTATTCTAATAGATCCCTGTTCATATGGTTAAAGAGCTATCGAGCCCAGGAGCAAAGGCAGACAGATGCCTGTTCTCCCACAACAAGAATTCCCAGCCATCCTGCAAGGAGAGCGAGCCCAACAGAGAAGTGCTGTCATCCCAAAGCTCTGCTCCCCTGCACGGGTCTCCCTTTCCCTCTCCCCAAGCAGCTCTTGGATTCAGCTGACACAAGGACAGAATATTTGGTTTCTTTCTGTCTCTTCTAACACACCGATTTGTGGAGAAAGCCGTAATCAGCTGGGCTCAGGCCTGCCACGAGATGTCCAGCACACACCCTCCGGTGAAAATCCCAAACCACTGCTGCAAACTGCCAGACACCTTCTGGGAGAGGCCCAGGAGAGCCAAGGGAATCACTCAATAACCCGGCTCACACAGCACACTCAACTTCTTGCTCAACATGAGAAGCAGCAAACCCCATGGAGAAGTAGAGCATTCATCAGTCGTTTCTCGAACAGGCTGGAAAAGAACAATCTACTCAATTAAAATGATGCAGCAGGCCGAGGGTCAATGCTGGGCAGGAAAGGATTCCGTGCAAACCCTGGGAAGAGTTAGGTTGGTAACTGGAGTGCAAACCACCAACTGGTGACAGGCAGAAGGGGAGCCAGTTGATGTGTCACTGCTGCCCCAAGGGTCACCGACTGGCGAAATAGATTTCTGCTTGTGAATATAGTAATATAAAACCCAGGGCAAGCCTGACTGATCAGGTATTAGAGCAGTGGAGACAGAAAAAAAAATTAAAATCATTGCTTTTGAAGGGTTTTCTTGACCTGCACTAGCACTTCTCATTTTAATATTTATTTGTTGACTAAGAAGAACCACTGAAGAAAGAAATCGTTCCTTGGGGAGGAAAAAAATTACCAATAAAATAATTTTTTCAGTGGTTCTGGGTACCTGGTACACCTCTCCAAACCAGAGGATTTCTGAGGACGAGCAGAAGGGTCAGCCTAGAAGAAGGGTGGGAATCCTGACATCCCCTGTCCCAAGAGCTGCTGCTGTCAGGGGGGAAGCAGCCACTGCTGGATCCAGAGGGGTCAGCCAGGGCTGTGGGTCACCCAAAAGGAGAGGGAGAGGAGGGAGGGAAATCCTGTCCAGCCTCCGCTGCTGCAGCCCCGCTGGAGGCCAACAGGTGGCGGAACTGCACTCGTGATAAATGGCATTTACTAGAAAAAGGTACGTTTTATAAAATATTCCTTTCTTTTTAAGCCAAAATCGCGAGGACTCGAGCAACTTTTTTTTTTTTTCTTTTTTTTTTTTCTTTTGTTATTTTGACCCTAGATCTGATTAGAAACATCGACCTTCCCCAGTGCCATCACGGTGAAGGGCAGTGAGGAAATAAATCTTCCAAGTGAGGGAAGGTTGGAGTCAGTGCCTCCACTCCCCTCCTGCTGCCTTTTGGGCTGACCTTTAGTCTCCAGCGTTTAGAGGAGCGTGGAGGCTTTCCACGCCCTGTCAGCACACCTAACGAGCAGGGTGTGCAATCTCCTTGTTTACAGAGGCACTGCCTTCAGTTTTGTCTTTCTGGCACCAAAGAAGGACCAGGGACTTTTTTGTTTTTTTGTTTTGTTTTGTTATTTTTGGCCAGGCCTGCAGGATGCAGGCGGCTCAGGGTGCCCACTGAAAGCCCGGCAGGTGTGGCCTCATCAGCCTGCAGACGGGAGCTTGCCCTGCTCAGCCCTCAAGCTGGCGAGACACGGCGGTCTGGCCAGGGCCACCCACTCGTGCTGATGCACGGCTGGCGAGGGCCGGTGCCACCCTCGGGCAGGGCACTGCAGCTGCTCTGCCTGCCACCCGCTCTCCTTGCCGAGTGTGGCAGCGGGGCCAGGCCTGTGCTGTCCCCACCACTGGGGAAGGGACTCGTGCGCTTTCCCAGCCCAGCCAGAGCCGAGCGCAAGGCTCTGCAGTCGTGGCTCCTGTGCCAGGAATAGGAATGATACCTCTTGCTGCTAAATAAGCAGTGCAGGTAGCCCTTTTCCACCACAGATTCTTTGCAGGCCATATCCTACCCCGGCCTTCTGCCAAGAAGGGCATAAAGATTTGTAAAAGCTCTCGGTGAGTAAGAGTAGCCCCCCAAATACATACAGCCCTGCTGCCTCTCGCTGCTGCTGAGCCACTGGAAAGCAAATTGGATGCTACAAGCCCTTGTCCACTGCAAAGAAGGATCGGCGTGTTCGTACGCGTGCTGGGTGGGGTGCGCGGTGCGGCTTTGGGGTGCAGCTGACAGCAGCACCTGGAGCTGGATGGCTGTGATAGCACACTAGTGATGCACCAGATGGGATCGATCTGCGCGGAGGACGAGCGAGAAGGACCGGTCAAACGTGTGTGGGTCCTGCTGGCAGCCAGTCCCACGCTCCCAGCGCCTTTCCACTTGGAACACAACCACACCTTCTGACGGGGGACCCTTCAGGAGGGCCCACACCAAAAATAAATAATGAAAAGAAAACAGTATTTAAAGAGCAGGTTCTGATGCCAAGGGTTTAGCGGCGATCAGCAGCACTTCCACCGTGACCAAGAAGGGACAGAAAGGCCTTGCCTCCAGCCTCAGTGAGAGAGCACAAGAAGAGCTGGCAGCGACCCTCCTGACCCTCTCCTGGAGCTCAGCTGAGTCTTGATGATGCGGCATTCACCTTTGCTGGTCTCAGTGCCAAGTCCACTGTGCTCTCCCCAGTTCTGCAGAGGCTCCAGCTGTAGCAGGGAGCCCTGCTCCGCGCCCTGCAGTCAGAGATAGCTGTGTGCCTGGCCGAGAAACAGCAGAACCCACCCTTCAATCGCTGCTGTCACTAAAACAAAGCTTTCTCCAGCACTCAGCTGGAGTGACCCCCCCACCCCAGACTGGCACAGTCCCCAGAGCCCAGCAGCACGGTGCTCCCACGGGGATTTGTTTTACAGCAGGAGCTCTTACGCAGGGCAGGGCTCTCACTCCTGTGCCCACTTGGGCCCCTGCCCAGACTCGCCGAAACCACCTGCACTACAGCAGCAGGAGAGTGGCAAATTTAAGAGCCTCAGAGTGCCAAGCAGATAGAGGGGATTATTTCAACTTCACGGTTTCCCAGTGCTACCCACACACTCCTTGAAGAAATCCCTTAAGACTGTCTGCTTCCAAATAACCTATATACATCACTGGCCCCAAAGACGACACATGATGAAACGGCCTTACAAAACAAATCCTTACATCTCAGCCCAGCGGAGCGTCCAAGTGCACAGCAAAGCCAAGACAAACAGAGCGCTGTTTTTGCCTGAAAACGTCCGTGGCTTGAAAATCCCCATTGTTGCTCTCTCCCAGAAAATGATTCATCCTCCCCACGGGGCTTTGCCTTGCCTCCGCACATTTCGCAAGGCTCCCGGCTTTATAGGTGCACGCGGTGACTCCCGGCAGATCCCTCGGCCCGCTCCAGCGTCAGGAGGAAGCAGCTAATCCTCCTAACCATGATTCTCCTCTTGCAGCATTTGTTCCTGCTGGCCACAGACTTGGTGCTGGCCATGACCCTCTCCTGCCTCCTTTACGCCTTCGCCTGCCTTTCCATCGCGTTTCTGACCTGCTGCCTCATCGTCTTCTCCTTCGGCGCTGCGGAGAGGAGCGCTGATGTGAAAGGGAGAGCGATCGTCATCCTCGTGTCCAACAGCTCCATTGGGAGGATGTTTGCAAGGAACCTGGATAAAGCGGGTTTTGGGGTGTCTACTGCGCAGTGGTCTGCTCAGGAGGAGAGGACAGTGACAGAGGAGTGCTCATCGAACAAGCAGGTAGCCCAGCTCCACCTGACTGAAGACGAGTACCAGAAGACAGTGAAAACCTTCGTAGAAAGCCACTTATCCCTGAAAGGTAACTTCTAGGGCAAACTTGTGGATCGTGCTTACTGTAGAAATTAAGATGCACGGGATTGTGAGATTGTAGTTCAGCAAATGAGGAAGGCAGGTAATAACTCTCCAGCTGCATTGCATTTTGTTGTGCAAAATAAAAATTTTGCTTTTTCCAGGGGAAAGAGCCTGCTTTGGTGGCTGTGAAAGGCCCCAGCAGACCCCAGTCCCTGAAGGAAGGCAAGGTAGGCCAAAGAAGGAGGGGGACAAGGTCCTGTCAAGGCACAGAGGGCTGGACTTGCTCTGAGAAGAAAACACAGAAATGAACAAGGGGGAGCAAAGCCCAGACAGTGACCTAAGGTGAAAGAATGTGTCTGATTTTAAACCTCTTCTGGAGTTCCCTCTTGACTTTTTGGCTGCTGTGCGATACATTAGAGTCAGGCCAGAGCTTTGTGTGGCAGGTTGGCACAGTGTCTCTGAACCACGCTGCCGTGCCACAGAAAGCCACCCGCAGAGCTCATCTGGGACAGCATGGGGCAGAAGTGTCCTGAGTGTCCTTCTGAGGGGATGGCTGTAAGCACTGCCAGGGAACCTCCCCACTCCTTCCTAGGTGAAAGGTGCCAGTGGGAACACTGGCTTATGCCCTGCTGAGTCACCCCTGGGGTCCAGGAGCCTGTGTCCCCACAGCCATCATTTTACGCCTCTTGGGAGTGATGGAGAATTCAGCTCAGCCATCGGGGCTGTACCCTCATCGCCCTCAGGGCTATGGGCTCACAAGGGAAGAGGCCAAGCCCTCTCCTCCACTGTGAACCCACCTAAGGGCCCCCTGAGCTGCAAAGCTCTCTCTGCTTCCCATACAGGCACTTTCCTTCTCCAGCTTCTCATCCCTCTCCTCCTTGCTCTTCTCTCTGTGCCCTCTCCGAGGCTCCCTTTGGGCTCTCCCCAGGGCAGCCTCTCTGCTCGCTCACACCGAGCTGAGATCGCAGAGGGCATCCACACCTCCCCAGGACAAGTGAGAGCCTTGCTACTGCTGCCCAGCACTGAAAGCTGTCTCTGTGCCCCCAGGCCCCGCAGAGGAGGGACATTTTGGAAGTCAGAGCACGCACCACGAAGCCTCCCGTGCTGCAGACACCCTTCGGAGGGGCGGTAGGGGACCCTAGGCAGCGCCATTCAGGACACAGTTCCCTCACACTGCTCTTCTCCTCTGAAGCACCCAGCAGAGCAGCAGTGCCCGTGCACCTCTGCATGGCCCAGGATGCATGCCCCACTTCCCTGCCTGCCTGCAGGCTCCAGAAATGCACACCAGCAGTGGGTTTCTGATTGAGTGCTCAGCTGCCTGCCTGAGCATTTAGGCTCATTTACCCTGGGAGAATTGCTTGGTCAAACCTTCTCCCCAGGCTGAGTATCAGCATAACCCTGCTGTGGAAATGAACAACAGAGGCTTTCTTAACCAGCAGAGATCTGTGGGAGCTGGTGATTTCTGGGGGCCTGTGCTGTTCTGATGAAATGGGACTCTGGCACAGTGGTACCTGTCTTTTTTTGCTCCTGACTAGTTTGGTCCCCGTGCTAGTGAAAGGCTTTTGCAGGTGTCATGTTGTTTTGGCAGGGTGATCTGTCGTAGGATCCGTGAGGTTTTACATTTAGGATCTGAATAATATTCACATCACAGATGTGGATGTTGAAATGTATTTCCCAAGTGCTGACCCAATTGCATGGCAGATCAAAGCAGTATGTCGGGAGAGGGAAGAAAAAACACATAAAAGAAAAAATATTAAAAAAAACAGAAAGAAAACCTCACTGTTTTCTTGGGTTTCTTTGTTAACAGTTTTGAGCGAGTGCTGATAATAATTTTGCATAATTTATTGTGAATTTTTTGGCATGGGTTAGGTGGACATGAACACTCACCACCACCCGACTGGCAATGAAAGAACTTAAACCAAGTCAAAAGCCTGCATTGGTGGGTGCCCACATGCAGTTTGGTCAGCAGGATCTGGACAAGAGCAGGAGAAGAGTTAGTGCTGTAGGACAGAACCATTACACAATCTTCTCACTTTAAAAACTTCTCTTATGCACTTTGTGTATGCAACTTTTAGTTTCTAAAGAAAGGAACCTTTTGCTAATTTTTATGGGGTTTTGTCTATTTTACAATTACTTGTCCCCATGGGACACTTTTGCCATTATATCTTTGCTACTGTAAAAAAACCCAAAACTTGTTCTATGTAATAAAATCTTTTAAAATTCATCCTAAATGCCTTTCAAAGTGACACAGTGTAGACACTCCCCATTCATAGTTCCTTCTTAAAATTAAAATACTTACGGCAGCTGAAATAATCTGGTTTTCATTCTAGTAGAGGCCCAGCACCCCAAATTTTCTGGAAGGCTAGCACCTTTATTTTGCAGTGACTGTACAAATTAACAAGATGCTACCAGGCCTAAGGAGAATGTAACCAAGACAAAGAAATGCAAGTCAGCCCCCTTCCAAATTCTTCCTTTGCTGGGTGATAGCTTAACTGGGTTCATAAAAAGCCTTTGGTTCTGGCTTTTAGCCTTTGGTGCCTTTAGATCCGATCTCCAAACTTTCTCTGCGACCAAGAGGTCAAAGAGGCAGAGGGAAAAAGATGAGAGAAGTTTTATTGCTCACCTCCAGCAGCTGAGCTTGTACTATCAGATATTGCAAGAGCTCTTGGCATCCTGTCCGAGTCCTCCGTGATCGAGCTGCTTGAGAAACTGCTGGGCCGTGCTGCTCTTTGGGCAGGTTGCCTGCAAACGCTGGCAATTGCTTCACGATTTTCAGGATCCACTGCAGGGAGGGTGGGGTAGGGCAAGGAGGAAAAAAAATGTAGTGACGGGCGAGACCCGGCAGGCAGCAGCCTGAGCTGAGAAAGAGTTGAGACAGCCAGAGCGCTCGTCTGGTAAACTGCGGGAGCCTCTGCTGTCACAGCACCTCGGGGCTCACACACAGCACTCACAGGGCAAAACCAGCAGCGACTGGGCCAGAGGATCGCACAACTGTTTGGGTTGGGAGGGCCCTTAGAGGCCATCCAGGTCCAACCCCAATGCCATGGCACGGACGCCTTCCACCAGGCCTGGCTGCTCAAAGCCCCATCCGGCCGGGCCCTGAACGCTGCCAGGCATGAGGCATCCTCTGTAATTGCTCAGCTTCCTGCAGGAGAGATGATCCTTGACGTGAGCAACGCCTCACACTGGACAGTCTTCCCCTGTTCGTTCAGATCTCTGCTCTGCTGAAGTTGCTTACAAGAGTCCTGTTGGTTTTCATTGGGTCAAGATTTCATTTCTTGTGCTTGAATCTCAGATAAGACCCGACAACTGCTGGATTCTTCGGTGCTTATCACCTTCCCTCTTGTCCCCGTCTCTCAAATAGGAAGGACAATAACTTTTACTCAGGCAGAGAAGTAACTGCTGCAAATTAATAATATTAATTCCTCACTAATGTTAGGACCTGTGTCTGAAACTCTCTCAGCACCACGCTTCACCGTGGTTTTTCAGAGCAGAGGCAAATGCATGTTTGTGCAGGCTCCAAAGGGCCTGGAAAGAGCTATGCAGACACCCGGGCCAGTGGGAGACAGCACTGCCACCCTCGGCCACCTGTCCTCATCTCCACATTGCCGTTGGCAGAGCGGCTCTCCTCACCTCTCCCCTAAGTTAGTGCAGCCAAGATCACCTTATCCTTTGCTCCCTTTAAAGAGGTGTGTTAAGCCAGGTTAATCCAGCTCATTACTTTCTCCTGTGCACTGTGGGACGCGATGCAATCTCTCAGAGCCCAGCTGGGAGGGCGGTCACGCCAGCCTGGGCAGGTACAGCTCATCCTGGGCCAGGAGGGCTCTCACAGCTGCCGTGGCTCGCTCCGAGCCGTGCTCCGAGCCGCTGGCAGAGCTGCACGGAGCTGTCGAGGCTTCCAGCAGCCCCGTGGCTCCTTGGACAGTCTCCACCTCTTCCAAAGGTCAGACTGCTCTTGCAGTTCTGCCGTGCAGCGGTTGGCAGTGGTAGATGCTCTCCTGGTACTCCCCCTTGCCTTGCACTTCTCCTTCAGCATTCCCAGATTTTAATTTGCCACAGAGTTTAATCTGGGAAGGCGCTCTTGGGACAGAGCTCCAGAAAGGAATTTGCTGCAGTGAGGCTGAACAGGAGACAGAGACATTGGAACTGCTGCCCTGTGTGGTGGACACACTGTGGAAATTCTTTTCCTTCCTAAGGGTGCTGGCAGGGTTGGTCAGGTGATTTCATTAGGAGGCAACCCTTGCTCACTTTCCATGCTGTGCTTTCCTTAGGATAAAGGCAAGGCCATGCACTCATTCCTACACTCAGAGCAGGGAGCGAGTTCAGCTTTCTTTTGGAACAGTTGAGCTCAGGGCACGGCCCGAGCAGCCGTTCCCACAGCTGCAGAGACGGATTGGACAGATGCAATAATCATCGACTGCAATAAACTACGAGGCAGTAGGAATGAATAAAGCAAACTAAATCATAGACTCATGCAATTTTAAAGAGTACTGCATTATTTAACTTCACTCAGCTACAACAACTGCAGGCCACCTTGGATAAATCAGCCCATTTTCCAAGCTGTAAATGACCATGTTTGGACTTAGGAGTGAAATGAATAATTTTTGCAGCTATGCTTTTGTGCCTTTAATGGGGGTTATCCAGAAGTTTCTGAAAAACTGACTTGCAATTATATCACCTTCCTGTCTCTTGGGGATTTATCAAAACGAGAGAAGCACTTTGATACAGCAGGGGTTATGAAGTAACGCAGAGAGAGAAAATAGATCTCATCCTGAAACTATAGGCTGGGAGGAGTTATTTATTTTAAGATGAAGGGGAGCTCCCCAGTCAAAGCTTCTTTTTAAAAATAGGAATCTGTGCATCATCTAGAGTCAACGTGTCTTTTTCTTTTTCCAAATGAAGCCCTGCACCCGAGTACCTCGGGACATTTTATGGGAGGCCAACTTTCACTTCTTTCAAGTGGTTTTGTAATTCTCTTGTTTCAACAGACAACGTCTCCGCCAAGCACCGAGCACCCGGGACATCCACATAGAACCTCCTGATTAAAGTGTTACACAACCCAGAAAAGCTGCAGCAACACTTCTCCTCCATCCCTGTCCCCCACTCACTGCCAGTGGGCTGAGCCCATTTGGGTTCCAAACCTCCATGCCAGCGCTTTGGTTCTGGGCTTGTCGGTGGCCAGAGGATCACTGCTTGCAAGCCAGGACCTTTGAGCAATAATTCGAAGGGCATGTTGCTCTGCCCTGTGTTTAAAAGAGGGTTATTTATTTGCATGCACTCAGAACACGTTGCCATGCTCACCACTAGTACCAGCCATGAGTGCAGTATGGAAAGAGAAGGAGGTGAAAGAGCCGTGTGCTGCCAAGGCCCTTTTTTAATCTTTCTTCCAAGTCTGTTTGCAGACAGGAGCAGAAATGGATCATTTCTCAAGAAGAAACCAAACAAAGCCCAGGCAGTTGGGTATTTATGTTATCCTGGCTCCTAAATTCTGCCAGAAGCCATTTTTAGCATCCTAAACCAGCACCCTCTTCATACTGCCCCCGCTTAGCTCATGGGAATTTTAATCCTAAACCAGGAGTTTATCTTACAACTAAAGAAGAGTTTGATTTCCAAGCTGTGTCAATCATTAAACCACACAAGATTGAAGAGTATTTTTAGAGATTGCCAAAAAGATATCTATATTTACAGGTGTTTTCAACACCTTTTCGTGCAACTGCAGTGACAGGGTTGGTGACTCAAAATAAACTAAACCCCAAAGTATCTGGGAAACTATTTATCACTTATGCATGATATTCAACTAATCACTTCAATCACTGATGCACATATGCTTAGAGACTTCATTTGAATTATGCTTTAAAACTGAATATGCAGAAAAATTGAGCACTTCTGTATATGATCATTAGATACTTCCCTGATACAAATAAATTATCTTTGTGATTACACAACGTCTGAGTAGATTACTTCTTTTAAATCTACTCTTTTGGTATTTCCCAGTTAACAGGCTGTTTTCCCAACACTTATTCTGCAAACTCCAAGGTAACACAGAAAGATTGTGTGGAGTTTTTGGCAGGAAAATGGGGGCAAAAGCAAACTCTTGTATGGAGTTCTGCTTGCAGCAGGACAGAGGACTTGGCCAGGTCTGTGGTCAGCTATTGGATCATAAATACATGTGGTGAAAACATTGTAGACCTGATGCTTCATTATCATTGGTCAAATAATTTGTTCTGACTAAGTTTAAAGGAAAAAAAAGTGCCTTCCTTCTGTTCTTTTTCCTGGTTTCTAGAACTACATTTATTCTTGAGTACTCACTGCTCCGGTTTGGTCAAATAGCTTGAAATCGATGAGCTGTCTGATAAGAAATTACCCTGCCAGGCAGCATTCCTTTCTAAGCCCTGACTGGATGTGAGTAACTTTTTAAATCAACAGACTGAGGCACAGCAAATAGTTATTTTCAATAATGAATAGTACTCCTATTTCCTCCCACAGAAAGGTTTCTCACATGAGAACCATTCCCAGTGGTTCATCCAGACATTTACACCTGCGTGTGTCTGGCACAACACCCGACTGCTTCCTCCTTCCCTTTTCCCTCTAGATCTCAGTGCTGGCCTTTAAATTCCACTCTGCCTTGTCCTCGAGGAGAAACAGAAACACAGAAACACCGCAGAAGTCCATTGAAACCTTAGAGCAGAGCCAAAAACCAGAACGTTTTTATTTTCCTAATCCTGTTCTGGATCTGAACTGCTCCTTTCCTGTACGAGTCCAGGTGCCTGTCCTTCATCACAGCCCCCACTCCCATTTTAAGTGGCCATTCTGAAATTAACTGAGATGTCACCAATTTAAAGATAAAACTCCTTCCAGGTTGCTTGCCTTGTTATCCTTCCCTTTAGCCACCTTTGTTGTTTGATATTAAATGTACTAAAAATGCATTTTCTTTCTTTTGTTGCTACCCAAGACTTGCACAAAATCACGAAAGCTTTTAGTCCTCATCAGAAATTTGAATTAACATCCTGTTTTCAATTATGGAGGGCACACTTTCCAAGGAATAAACACACTGATGGAAAATTCCCAAGCCTTTCCCATAACCACACGTACAACATTAACTAATTTACCAGGTATCAAACTGCAAAGGGAGGGACCGGGTCCTTCTTATCCATCCATTCAAGAACAGCAGACTCCAGTGCTATTTAGATAAAGTCCAGAAAATAAAAATACAGGCAGGAATAGGAGAATAAGCTACAACCTGTAAAAAAAGGGTAAAGTCCCCAGATGTTTGGATGCTGGAAAGAGATGTGACGGGAGGAGCGCTCCCGTCATCCGCTTGCTCCCTGCATCCCTCTCTTTAGAGCTCCCCAGCAGATTTTTGATCCGTGCCACCAGCTCCAGGGCACAGATCACGTCTGTCTGCCTCAGTCATGTGGATGCTGATGCCAAACAGGTCGATGCACTGACTCTGCAGCTCAGGCACGGCAGCAGGTAAAAGGAGGCTGTGACTCTTGCCTCTGCTTTCTGAGAGGCAGAGAGGCAAAGTGCCGAGGAGGGCAATTCTTGGCCAGAAAAAAGCCACTGGAGCTTTTCTCAGGCTCTTACTAGCATGCTAGGGAGGGATTTTCCTTCAGCCCTTCTTCGGGCTCTCTCTCACCAAGGCCTGCCTTCTCTCCTGCAGCAGAAAGTCCCTGTCTCCTCCAACAGCCTTTCCCCTCTCCCAGGGATGCACTGGAGACAATCTGCTGCTTTGAAAGAAATGGGGCTCCTGAGCAGACACCACATCCTTATGGTCAGAGCCCCTTGGCAGCACTCTGGTTTGAAGTTACACAAGCAAAGAGATAAAAATCCCCTCTCAAAGATTATTCTGTACGGCACAGTCAGGAACGCCTCAGCTCTGATTCATTTTTTCTACAGAGTAGAAAAAATCTTTTGTACCTGAATATGCCCCTGTGTGATATTTGGATGTAATGGCTTGGCATTACAAAGGGGAAAAGTGCCTTAAAGAGAACGGGTCTCACTGAGTGATGGTTTCTAATAAGTGTAATTTGATTTTTCCTCAAGCATATTTCTTGGAAAATACTTCCCTTGCTTAGCTTCTAAGAAAACCAATTTGCTAACATTTGCCTGATCATAAAATTGATTTGACCTTCTGCAAATAATCTGACTTTCCAGTGGGTTGCTGCACTTTTTGAAGTGCATTAGGTTGCTCATAGAACGCAGCTTTCTCTTGTTTATTCGGGATAGCGTCTCCATATAACTGATGGAAACACTTCCCAAGCTTTTTTTAATAATAACTGCAAGGAACCAAAAAAACCCTCAAGATTTGAAATTCCAAGGGAATGTGTAACAACCCATTTTAGCAGACACAGGGAGGAATAACTCCCTTTGAACCAGCTCGAACGCCGTGAGCCTGGCACGCTACGGCCCCCTCCTTCCCAGCCCGGATCGCCGCTGTGGAGCTCATTACCTTCAGGCTTTTAATTACAACGAGTTGCGAGATTTCCGTCTGTACCTGTTGTGTCTTTGGAGAAACATCCCCAGGTAATTCAGGAATGAGCTGGGCCAGTTCCCTTGGCTCAGCCCCCCTTGATTTGGCAGGCATGTACGGGAAGATGAGGAAGCCGTCCATCCTCATCTGGGATGAAGGGGCAGCCCTGGACACGCGGGAGTTACCGGAGAGAAAACCCTCCTGGCAGGGGAAGAAGGCAGCCAAGGCTCCACGCAGGAGCTGCTTACTGCAGACAGGTACAGCTGAACATTTCGCATTGCTCTGACAATGGCTAGGATAAGGGCAAAATGTCTTTATAATGCCGCAGCCAATACAGGTTTTGTTGGTTTTTGGTTTTGTTTTCTTAACTTTCTTTCCAAAATTTCAAATGCAAAGCCCTTGTTTGTGGCCACTTCTCACCAGAGCTGGTCGCGGACAGTTTAAAATGTGGGTTTAAAGGTTTTAGCTAATATTCTGGAAAAACGTTGCTCTCTCAGACTGGATTTTTAAACAAGATCACCTGGGTAGGACAGAGCCAACATGTGCAAAATCAGCTCTGCAAAGCTCCCACTGTCTCAGGGACCAGCTGAGTTCCCCCTTTCTGGCACAGAAAATAAAACCCCCTCAGCAAAATGCAATTTGGTAACAGGCAGCACTGGGCCTTTATCAGATGGCAGAAATTCCTCATGGTTTGATCTTCCCATGGAAAATACTGCTGCTTTAGCATCCACGTGGAAGGACTGTGTTGTCAGGGCTGGTTGTTTGTAGGAAGGAAGACTTCCTGATTCGAAACAACCCTCTAATGAAAGCGTGGCTTTATTTAGTTACCTGTCACGTTCATTTGTAGTCCCTTATTCAATTATAAATTACAAGCAGAACAAAGGGGCAGAGCCTGGGGAAGGGCACGAGGGCCAGGGCCACGGGCTGAGAGAGCCAAAGGATGGAGAGCGCTGCTCTCTCTCTCTGTTACCATTGCTTCTCCAACTCTGGACACGTGGAATGTCCCGTTCCTGCCCCAGCCCGCCTTTGGCAGCGGGTGAGCACAGAACCAATGCCCTGCAGCCTGCAGCCATCCCTCTGTTCCCGTGGCTTGGCTCTCTCCGTCCCATCCGGGCCCCTCCTGGTGGAGCAGAGCAGGGGAGGCTCCTGCCCTTGTTCTCCCAGGGCAGGAATGGCTCTGGCCTGCCCAGCCTGGTTCCTTTGGCTTCGTTCCAGCAGCGCCTCCATCGCCTTTCCCTGCCCAGCGGCCCCGGCTGAGCCGGCACAGCCACAGCTCCAGCCCGGCTCCGCTTCCCAACGGCTCGAGAGTGCTCCAGGGGGTACTGCAGGGCACAGGAGTCACTTGAGGTCACTTGAGGTCATTCAGGGGTTACTCCAGGGCACAGGGATTACCTGAGGTCATTCAGGGGTTACTCGAGGTCACAGGGGTCACCTGAGGTCACAAAGGTCACCTGAGGTCATTCAGTGGTTACTTGTGGTCACAGGGGTTACTTGTAGTCATTCCAGGGGTTACTCGAGGTCACAGGGGTCATCTGAGGTCATTCTGGGGTCACCTGAGGTCAGTCTGGGGTCACTTGAAGTCATTATGGGTCACTAGAGGTCATTCAGGGGACATTCAGGGGTTCCTCGAGGTCACAGGTGTCCCAAGGTCACTCCGGGCTCACTCGAGGTCCCCAGGCTCCCCTGAGCTCCTTCCCGTAGTCCCATTGCCCTGCAGCCTGCAGCCAGCCCTCTGGCCCCGTGGTTTGGCTCTCCCCATCCCATCCAGACCCCTCGTGGTGGTGCAGAGCAGGGAAGGCTCCTGCCCTTGTTCTCCCAGGGCAGGAACAGCTCTGGCCTGGCCAGCTTTTGGAAAGGAAAATCTGAAAGGAATTAGAGCTATGACTGCTTCACCAAAGAGGCCAATGGAGCACAGCATCAGTGAAGGTAGAAGAACCGGCCTAGCAAGCCAAGAGACATTCCATCCCTGATAGAACAGTGCAAAAGACCCTTCCCCTCTGGTTCAAGGAGAGGTTCAAGAGGGTCCCAAGCACCTTCAGGTAGCATAATGCACAGTAATGTGGTGACTTAGATAGGCTGCATGCAAATGTGCTGCATTAGCATACTTACAAAGATTGGCTGGTGAAGGTTTAAGGTATAGAGGGCTTTATAGGTGATTATAAAAGAATACTCACTCTCTTATTCTTCCTCTTTGCTCTCACTCTCCTAACTTACTCCTTCAACTCATGCTCTCCTGCCTCTGACTCTCTGACCACTTCACTCTCACCCCTTAACTCCTAAGGCTCTTCGCTCTTTGATTCTCTTGGACCCTCTTAGATGGGCTCCCCTGGCCCCTGGTCCCAGTCCCTTCCCCCATGTTCTACCCCTGTTCCCTTTGAGCCTGCTCTGAGCTGCTTCTGCTGGCTCCTAGCAGGGCTCTCTCACCCACGCCCTAAAATAAACTACAGCTTCCAGATTCAAGTCTCTGCCATATCCCAGCTACCGCTCCCGAGGGTTTTTTTACACCAGCCTGGCTCCTTTGGCTTTATTCCAGCAGTGCCTTCATTGCCATTCCCTGCCCAGCACCCCTGGCTGAGCAGGCACAGCCACAACTCCTTCCCAGCCCTCCTTTCCCAACAGGCTCTTTGTCCCCAGAGTGGCGAGGATTCGTCCCCGAAAGATGAGGGAAGCCATCAGGAAATCTTTCTCCCGGCTGCCAGGTTCTCCCCCCATCCTTGCCCCACTGCAGCCCTGCTCTGGCCCGCTGGGAGCTGCAGCACCCACGCTCACCCTGCTCTGCCTCCCGTGCGTGGAGGGAGCTCGGCCTGCGAGCAGCCCCTTCCCCACGGCCCCAAAGGCGCAAAGGAGGGAGGAGCGGGACAGGGAGCAGCACCTCCAGGGCCTTCACTCCGGGAAGACAAAGCACAGCGAGACTACACTAAAAAAGCTCTTTTTGAAAAAATTTGACACATGAATGTTGTCTTTTGCTATTGAGTTCATGGTGGAAACAGCATCACTTTTCTGTTTGCAGCCCTCTGCATCTCAGTCCTCTTTCACCCCCTGACCTGCGTCCTGAGGCTCCTGAGGAGAAGCCCACGGCTGCTGGTGCCTCTGCTCAAGTCCAAAAACTGACAGGTGAGGCAGCGCCTGCCAGAGGCCGCCAGCACCTCTTGGCCTCTGCTGGGACAGGGAAGGGAGATGCAGCTGGAAGGGAGAGGGCCAGAGCAGAGCCTGGGAGCAGCCCCCTGCAGCTCCCTGACCCCTGCAGCCCTGAGGGGTCCAGCCCGGGGCACAGCAGCACCTTCCAACCAGCAGCAAAGACGAGGGCAGCCAGCTCAGCCTCCAACAGTGAGGCAGAGCCCCCAGTGCTCTCCAGCACCTCACTGGATTGTAAGATGCACCATAGCTGCCCTTAAAGGGCAAAGCCCAAAATCTCCTGACCCTTGTTCACTGCTGGACCATCTCTCCCCGTTGCCCTCACTGCTGCCGGCTCTGAAGGCCCTTGAATTCCATTTACTCAGCACAAGGCTGGAAGAGCAATTGAAATGGTGTTCCCCAACATCCCTGCTCGAGAGGAAGCGCCCAGAGCAGCCTATGATTCTCTGGTCCGGGCTTTAGGGCATGTGAGGAAACAGAAAAAAAACCCTAAAATCAGAAAATAAAAAGCCAGACAGTTCATGAGATGAGCCACCAGTGTCCCAGTGGGCAGTCTGATTTTTCTTGCTAAGCGGGAGGGTCCCTGGCCCTCCACCCAACACCACTGCAGGTGTCTGGTTCTCAGTAGCACCTTTAGCCTTCCTGAGCGTTGGGTCAGGGCCGTAAAGCAGCTCTGGATGCTGCAGGGATGGGCTGAGGCAGCACACGCAGCCAAACAGCAGCAGGAACGAACCCGGGGAAATGAGAGAACAGCACTGAAGAGCTCAAACTCTCCTGCTGTCTTTCAGCCAGGAGGGAAACCCACGGAGCACTGCACGGTAGCACTGTCACAGCACAATGAAAGAAAGGAGCACAGCCCGGGTCAGGAGTGACAAACTCCTGGCAGCAGGGAGATGAGCAGTGACTTCAACTGCAAGACAACAGAAATCTGTGGGGGAAGACAGAAAACACCTTCAGAACCACCGCAGGGGTCTGCAACTCCCTTGCAAGTCTAATCTGTGAGGAAGGGAACACCGAGACGCTGAAATTTTGGGTTGTTCATTACAATGCTGTACCGTGCACACTGGGATATGCACAGAGGGAAAAAACCCCAAACATCTGAGGTGAAAGGAAATAAAGGAAGAAATCTTCTGGGAAGCAAAGCACTAGGGCTTGGTTTTCATTATCTTAAAGCCATAACTCCGAACTGCCTGAGTGATGATAAGAGATGTCACCCTCACAGGGAGCTGGATCCAGGGAGGAAAAGGAAAGCTTTCAAAACAGCTTCTGTAAGACATTAAACCAGCTTAATATCAAATCAGACTGAAAACAAACATTTGAATTCTGCAACATCAAAGCACCGAGAGAGAACACGCTTAAGCAGAAAATTCCTGAACTAAAAGCTGGAGCTTTTAGTCTTACACATTTGGCAAATAACCAGTTACACGAATAATGCCAAACCCATCTATTCTGCACAACGTCCCAGGAAGTGTTTCCTTTAGTCAGAACCCTGCTCTGAGCCAGCGTGGTCAATTCCCTCAGTGCAAAACCCCCTTCTGTGCGTGTAACCATGACCACTCTCTTCTCCTCCAAACCGTGGCAGGGGACACGTGTGGGCTGCTGCATGGCTACTGCCTCTCTGCCAAAGGCACCTTCAAGCAAGGGATGCTGCCTGCTCGGAACACTGCAGTACTCGTGAAATTAGAGACGTGACGTGAGCAAAGCTCCTGAAGACCTCCGTGGAAGTTTGGCTGGCCCGAGGACTTGGGAATGGCCTACATTTGTTTAGAAAGCTTTCTGGTCCCTTGGGATACAGGGAACTACTGTGTGCAAGCATAAAACTATGACTGTGAGGCACCAAGAGAGAAATTAGAATAGAACTGCACTTAAAAGTATGTTTAACACAAATTAGTTCTGTCAAACTAACACCAAAGTTAGAGACTGCTGAAGCTGACTAAGGGATCCGAATGCCCAGATGCTTTTAATGTGAGTGGGAATGAGGGATTTGAATTCCTTAAATAGTGTTGAATGTTTCATCCCTAACATGTAACACAAAAAAATGAAAGCAACTGGCTTTTCAAACCTACAGGCCTGGCCAAAAGATTCTGGCAAGGCCTTTTCAGACACATCTCCCCAAACACAAAGCCATTAAAATTAGAGATTCAGAAAATCCTGAAAGTATTCCAAGCCTTGATGAATGTTTTCAGGAAAAAACCCAACAATGCCAACATGTTTTTCAATGGATCACTTTGATCCCTTTAATAAAAACATGATTGGGCTATAAAAGTCTAAAAGAAAAACAGCTTTAGCACCAAATCCCATCTCCTGCAACTCAGAACAGAAACAACTGATCACCCAAGACCTGTTCTTTCACCTCAGCCTCAACTGCAATACTTCCATTTTCTGAACCTTTTTAAGAAGGCACAGAACTGGACCTCAAATAGAACAGATTTTCCCAGGCAACACTGTAAAATTATTTCCCAGGAGAACCAAAATGTTCCAGTTGATGGAGAACCAGAGAGAAGCTGGTTACATGAGCACATCCTTCTAGCACTTTCAATTCTGTCAGTAAGTAATCTACAAGCCAATGTTTACCCTTTATAGATGTCTGCGTGCCTGTCAAAAGATACCAAGAGAGCCTCCCCTTGGGCTAAATTCTCTCCAGCATTGTCACTCCCTTTGTAGCCAGCCTCCCTCTAGTTCTGGGGACACTTTTCTCCTGACTCTCCTCTCCTGAGCAGGGGTCAGACACAGCAATGGCTCTGCGGATAGCAGGTACTACCCACCTCCACTGGGAGGTGTTCCAGACAGCCTGAGCTGTTTCCCTGCACGTGTTTATTGTATTCAGGGAAGGACAAAGAGGGAGGAGAAGGCAGGGAAGCAAAATAGTGATTAGTGTAAGGTGATTTGCTATTCTTGTTAATGGTTTAATCAATATAAACATATACAGATCCCTCAGACGTGCTTGCCATGCTCAAGTGTCTCTGTAATTAGCTCAACACTCTTGAGCCATGGTTAGCATCACCTGCATCTCTACTACCCTCTTCTGCATCAACAACAAAAGGCAGGACTGGGATTTCCTGAGTCTAAAACTCAGCCACGCACAACGACCGTGCCACGGCGTGTCCTGGCTGTCCTGGGCACTCCGGACACATGGTGGGGATGGGACAGGTCTCGGGACAGGCAGGGCTCGCTCACTAGGATCAGGATGATCTGATGAGGCTCTGCCTGCAGCAGAGCTGCAGCTGGAGCCCCTCGTGCTTTCCCCCTGCGCTGGAGACAGCCCGACGCTTCCGAGGCTTTGCACATCACACACAGAGCCCTGGATCCCGTGCTTGTCGCCCAGTTTGTCCTTGGAATAGCTCAGCGGCATAGCTCTCCCTGAGTGGAGAGCTCATGCTTGAGGTACTGCAGAGATGCAGAAATGGGAAAGCCCAGAGACAGGGCAGGGTGAGGCAGGGCTGCTCCCAGGCGGGGCAGCACCAGCCCGGGGAGGTCTTGCAGTGAGGCTGGGGGTGCCAGGCAGGCTCTGCCGAGTTCTGCTCTGGACAGTGGGATTTGCAATGGTACCACGTCAATGATGGGATGTCACTGGTGACACAGCACGTGTCCTGAGGAGCCACGGGCCTTCCTTACAATCCTTTCCCTTAATTTTAGGCAGAGAGTGAGAAAGTTTGTGTTAACTTTTGCTTTCATCTCTCTCAATAGATAGTGCCAAAAGCACGTATAAACACCCTACTGGTGCATCAGTATCAAGCTCGTTTAAAAGGCTTAAAACTGACTTTGAAATAAGCTGAGGCAATCTCCAAATTGACAAGTGCAAGGCAGGGGGGAAATAATCTCTACAAACGGCAGATTTCCCTGCAGAACAGCTTTCCCCACTGCTGAGCTCAAAGGGAGGGGCACTCCCCATGCAAACTCCACAGCCCCACAACCTCGTGAGAGGGAAGCTGTGCCATTTCTAGCTGCTCCCCTGCGAGCAGACCCAGCGCGGAAACAGCCGCTGCCACAGGCAGCATCTGTCCCAGGAGCCCGGATTCCACATCCCAGAGCACAGGAACTCAGAAACATAAAATCACCAGATTCGTTTGCTATAACCTGGCTGATTTATTTCAGCATTTCCTAGGAGGTGAAAAAAATAGCAAACTCTAACTATGGGCGACGCTGCTGTATCAGCTCTGAGAAGCATGAAAAACCACGACGGCCAGAAACAATGTCTTGTGGGTAGGTGAGTTATTTTGGCCTTTTAATTTTTTTTTTTTTCCTTAATAAAGAACAGCTCCCAAGTTTCCATTGTGTCACTTGGATGCCCTTTGCCCTGCACTGTGTCACAGGTCAGCTGGTGCCAGAGGCAAAGCCTGAAATACCATTCCCACCGGAGCCCAAACCCTCACTGCTCAAACACATTCAACAGAAGGGAACACTGAGAAGTACCACGGGAAAAGTCCCATGCTTCCAAGGAGAAGCTCCAGAACGACCCTCTCTTGCTTTGGCCCGGTGGAACAAAGCTCAAACACTGATCAGAACCTTAAACCCCCACTGCTGGGGCTGAATCCTTGTTTCAGAAGAGGTCTCCCACTCCTCTGCCTCTTTTCCAATGGACCTGGGGAAAAGAGAAAGCCAAAGGATCTGGAGTCCTAATCCAGAGTTCCAGGAGCCATTTATATGCCAGACAGGCTTGGGATAATGCTGCTGACTGATCACATTTCTGTCAAAGAAAACACGTTCAAGAGCTTGGGTTTAAGAAACTGAGATCAAGCCCGGTAGACATTGGTTGTCCCACTGATTAGTCAGTTCTCCTAATGAGGAGAATGCAGTGAAAATTCTTTACTGGGAGCTTGTTTATAAAGCAAGTTCAGAAGCCAGGCAAAAAAATCCAGCTCCCTTGGTTATTCCTGGTTTGTAGTACTGCTACTTCTGCTGCTCGGAGAGCTGTCAGAAACCTGTTCTACATTACTGCTGTCTATCAGCTTCCAAAACCACCACTGAGGGGCTGAGGCAAAGTGGAACAAACCCAACAACCTTCACACACTAATCACAAAGCGAGTTTCACCTTAGATTTACTTGTTGCTGCATGCACCCTCCTCCCCTGTTCTTCTCTGTGCTTACACATTTAATACTTGTTACTCAAGTGAGTTACACTTCCACATTCAACACTTGCAAAATGGAAACCAGAGCTGTATTACTGAGAAGAGTCCCTTTCCATCCAGATGAGATTGCTGGCTTCTGATTTAGTTAAATCATCCTGGATTCCTGCTGGTAGATTCCTGTAAAGTAGGACATTCTAGAGGTCTAGAACGGATTTCCAGAGATTCTTTTGTCCACTGGCCTGCGTGGGGAGAACACCCAAAGGCCATTCCTGGCAGGGTTGAGCTCATTTGGAAAGTCACAGACCTCTCCCAGGAAATCTGCTCCCATCCTTCACACTCCCTTAGTATCAGTCTAGCTACTAAAAACAAAGCACCCCGATTTTCCCTGGAAGCAATTTAGCCCAAAGATTCCTGGTTTAACTGCCAGGGTCAGGAAGGTGAAATGACTGCTTTTTTCCTTTCACAGCAGCTGACAGGTTTTTGGGGAGAAATACAGCCTCCCTCTCCAGAGGATGAAACCACCTCTATCTTCCCTTTTACTCAAGCCTTCCTGCCTTCCTTTTCTTAGCCAACCCACTCAGCTCAACTTTGAAGTACCCCAGGCAAAAGCAAATGCTCCTGCTTGCTGGATTGTGGCCCTTGCCACAGGGAGAACCATCCTGTAAGCTCCTAGACTCAATGTGCCTTTTTGGTGTTGGTATTGATGATCAGCTTGTGAGCCAGAAAAATCTTCCATCCTTATTGATCAGTCACGTGCAGCTCTTGCTTCCCCCCAAAGTTGTCATAACTGTAGAATAACCTACATGGAAAGTTCATTGCAACACGTAAATCTCTGTGAGCAGAGGGACAGTGCAGGGGCCCAGCTGCACGGCAAGCTGATTTGGGGAATTTTGAGCACCTCTCCACTGGCAAGCACCACATGGAACTCTAGCCCTGCCCCGTGTGCTCCCAGCCTTTCCAGAGTGTCACCAGCTGCAAGTTTAAACTGCGTGCTCTCACCTGCCTCAGCCCCTCCACAGCTGTACACAAAAGAGAGATACAAAACAAAACCCAGCTAAAACACGTCCCTATCAATTTTCCAACCAGTTTTGCATCCAGATATTTTCAGCCATGTCATCATTATAAGAGCACAGGTGAAGCAGCCTCAGAACTCAAACCTTTGCAGTCTTGTGTCTCAAAAACAACTTGTGCTGCCTGTTACTCATCCCCTCAATTTCTTCTAGGTGCTCTCCAATAGTTTGTTCCAGCGTTTTTCCAGGAACCAAAGCTAAGCTGACAGGTCTATAATTCTAGACCTGCTTGTTAGCACCGCTTTTGGACCTGCAGCTCAAACCTGCCCTGCTGGGCTTTGCTCCAACAGATCACTTTAGCACATCTTTAATTAAGAGGGAGAGACGGCTGTGCCTGTGGAGGGGTTGAGTCACACGCTTATTGCTACACATGTGCTTGGAAGATTTTCTGGTTCCTAAGAATAGATACATACAAAAAGCCAAACGGACAAAAGCTAACACACCAAACCCAAACAAAACCAGAGATGTATTTTCACACAGCGCTTATGACTTTACCAGTGGAGATAGCAACAAATACTAAACGCTGACTTTTTACTGACCCTAGGAGATCATTCTGCAGTGATCATCTCCACTATGGTGACTCTTTACTGCTCTCTGCTTTATTCTCTTGCTTGGTTAGAGCTCTCTCTAATCTCCCATAACACCTATTACATGACGCCTCCAGCACATTCTTCAGCCTTATTAGTCCTTCCTTTTAGGGAGATAATGAATTGATTAGATGTCACTTAGTCTGCCCTGAACTGCTGTTGACACCTCCTGCAGCAGCTTTCTGTGCATTCCAAGGGTGTTTGAGTGCTCTGAAAGACAGAGCACTGACAGCTCTGGAGAGCAAGGCTGACCTCACCCCCAGGTCAGCTCCGGCCAGACCAACTCAATCCCACAGAGCTCTTACATCTCCCCACTTTAGGATTACCTGCAGCAATATCCCAGAAGGGAGCAGCACATCGAAGAGGGTCAAAGGAGCACACGATGGCCCAGACCCCTCCGCTCCCCGAGTTCAGGGAGCCTCTCCTGAGCCCACCCTAAGGCAGCTTGCTCAAACACAGCCCCTGCTCTGGCGCTGCTGCTCAGGAAATGACCCCCTTCGTGCTGTGGAGCGGGCTGGGCTCCCCCAGCTGAGGGGCAATCCCTCAGCTCTGCTGCTCCGGTGGGTAACTGGGCTTGGAGCAGCAGCAGGGGCTGAGCCCCAGCCCCTCGCTCCCCTCGGTTTTGCTCTGCTGGGTTGCCCCCGTTTCTCTTGCTGCTTTGTCGCTCGCCTCCAAGCCCAGGATGGATGTGGTCAGTCAGGTTTTCCTCCACACCCCTTCTGTCTAATTCCTTCATTCTCTCCACATGAATCATTTCCCCAGATCAGCAAAGAGACCTCAAAGCACACTGCTTATTCCAGACGAAATTTATCTTATGCATGCAGAATTGGGGAGGAATTCCAGCTACCAGAGCTCTCTTGCAAGCTAATTATTTTTCAAAGAAGTTTCAGGCGGTCCCAGAGAGCATCTGACTATTGATTTTCTACTCTGTATCATTTCCCTGCAAAATGTAATCCTTCTCCTCCTGTGTCACACTGTCACTTGTCTCTCAGAACAAGCTGGGAACAATCAAATCCTGGGATAGAGGGCACCAAGAAGGGCACCATCCAAAAAATATATATCTCTGTACCAGCAGTCTGTAAAAGCAAACCCAAGAAATGTCAGCAGACCTTGTTTAATATTCATCAGCCAGTGTAGGGTGTAACTGAAACCCAGATGTAACTGTTAGGAAAATTCAGGCTAGAAGGAAATCAAATGGAGACAGCGCTCTCAGTAAGCTGCCATTTCAGAGTTTCTCTTTTCTGGATTTCTAGCATAAATGTACCTCAGAGAGAAATGGTGTTGGATGCACGGGTTGGTTACAAATGGCTACATTTTTACAGAAATTCACTGATTGGGGGGAAAAAAAAAAAGATAAAAAGATTTGGCAATCACAGACTCCAAGGAACTGGCCTAGTATACATCTATTCCTAACACACCATTTCATGGAACAACAGAATGAAAACGGAACTGGGACCGGTGCATCTTTAAAACCCTGCTGTGCAATAGTAAGCTGGGGTTTTTCCTCATCCCTTGGCACTGCCCAGTGAGCTGCCTGCTGGGGGACGGGCTCTGGAGGGGCCAGAACCAGCTGCATCCTCACCAGCCAGCGCAGGCAGGAGGAGGAGGGCCTGTGAGGAGGGAGCAGGGAGAACAGGGCAGAGCAGCAGCGCTTTGCCCACGTCTGTGCTGCCCAAACTCTGTGATGGAACACAGCGTGTTTGAATCGGGACAGAGCTGCACAGGGCCAGCTCCACCAGCTGCCTTTGGGTCTCTGCTGACCTTTGTCAAGGATTTGCTCTTCCCTCTCGGTATGACCACGACAGGGCAAAGAACTGATTTTGATTTCTTCCATGCCTGGGATTAAAACCTTGCAGGACCTGGACAAGTGTTGGCTCTGAGGCTGTGCTGCCCAAACTCGAGCCTGGTTTAGTCAGGTTTTGCCACCCCCTTTCCCCTAGATGTCAAATCACAGCTCAGGAGGGGAAATGAAATGCTTTGGAAAGTAGAACGCACAATTACCATTTGTGGTAGGTGTTTTTTACTAATGTTTTTTCAGAGATATCCAAGTCTTTCCTGTTTCCCTTGGAATAATAAATTCTTACCAGAAGCAATTTAATGACAGAAAAGGAAAAGCTGTTATCAACTTAAAGGGAAAAAACAAAACAAAAACAAAACCACCCCAAAGCAAACCAGCTGAGCAAATTTAGGTAAACTAGGTCCTGCTGCTGGTGCCAGGCTGAGGAGTGGGTGCTCAGAACAGAGCTCCTTTCGTATGCCAACACTCAGCTATGCATCCTGGCATTTGGTACTTACCAGCCTCCACGCCACACTGGGCTTTCAGAAACAGGATATTCTTTAGCAACCCAGGGAAGAACTCAGCCTCCAAATTGTTCCCAGTGCTTCAGGAATGGCTTTGATTCCCAGCGGTGTGAAACACAACTGTGGCCATCCCTGTCCACTGCCTGAGCAACGCCAGTGGGCTCTGCTCCAAAGGAAGCTGGTTTGAGGTGGAAACACCACGGCAGGGCTGGGCTGCTCTGTGGCACATTGTCTGAATTTGAGTCAAATTCCTGTTCCCTGATTGCCTGGCACCCCTTGGAAATCTGCCCAAATTAAAAAGGAAACGCAACACCTCCGGAGGAAGGGAACAGCCAAAACCCACGTGCCAATCTTAGCATTTAAAACTTCAACCCAAATACAGAGGCTTCAAAATGTTACGTGAGGAGCATTAGAAAGAACCCAGTTTGTCAGGAGGCCTGGAACATTCCCCGTGCTGCTCCAAAGCACCTCCTTTACATTTGGGGGTCCATTCCAAAAGCGGGCAAGAAGCACCCTGGAATAACCCCTTGAGGATTTCAAATACATCTATTTTCACTCTCCCAGCATTAACAAGAGCACTGTCTTCTCCACCTTCAGGCATCTGCATGCCAAGAAATGAGGGCAAGCTGCACAGATGCTGCAAGCCAAAGGAGAAGACAGGCTGGGAAGAAGCCGCGCTTCCCCCAGGAGCAGAGTGACATTTCAGAACATTGTGCTTGGGAAGGTGCCAGTCCAAATGATCTGCACTCTGCCTGGGCTGGAAAAGTGAGCCCCCATAGTTCTGTAATGGTGCAGCTGCGATTTCTTACCAGCGATGCAAACATGCCGGGTCAGGGAAACCGCTCAGCTCTGGGGTGTAGCAAAACAGCAGCAGCCAAAAAACGGGTCCTGTGTGTCTCGTGAAAGTAGGGAGGCACTAAACAATAACATTTCCATCCTGCTATCCTGCAAGAGCTGTCCCTGGCAGCCATGTGCGCCCCTCTGAAGGCAGAGCCTGGCTGTGTGTGCTGCGCCAGGGCAGGGCCAAGGAGGTGAGCCCATGCAGCTCTTCCCAGATGTGTCCGGCTGGACAGTGCTTCTGGCAGCTGGAGATGGAGTTGTGTCAGAAAAGCTGAGCCTTCTTTCCCCTGGGCTTTCCAGGAGGAAACCAGACCTGTTGGTTGACTCCTTTTGCGCCATGTAAGTGAGGTTTGGGACCAGATGCAGGTGGGTGAGTGGTAGCTGCTGTCTCGAGTCACTCTCTGTGGGTCTCAAATTGCAGCAGTGAGCTTAGCAGCAAATTTCAGCATCTCTGTTTCTTCTGTTTAAAGAAAAATATTGAACTCTGCATCTTCTATTCCAAGCTTCTGTGCTCCTCTTGCACCCCTCCAACTCTACAATGACTTCTCTTTTGACTTCTATTTTTAAAAGTTCTATTTGACTTCTATTTTTTAAAAAAATGCAAACCTTCACATATTTCCATCCTTTGGGCATTTAAAAATTTGTTTATTGTTTTGTTATTTGGTTTTTTTCAGTGGGCAACAGGTTCTGCAGGTCTTATTGTTGTCCTGCACACAGGACACCTCAGACTTGTAAATTAGGAAATGAGGCTTCTCTGTCACATTTGTCTCTGATTTGATCTGTTCTCTTAGATCACTTCTCCTGCACTTCCTCACCAGCTCACACACTGCTAAGGAAAGGAAGGCAAATGATGCTCAGTACAAAATTGCAGAGTAATTTCCACAGAGCTATTCCCAAGAGAAATTGGTGTCCTGGCTCCTCCAGCCTGGACCGACTGGCAAATGCTGTGCCACCTTCTGGGCTGTCCTTGACCAGCTGAGCACAAGGGCAGCAGGAATGTCAGCCACCCCGGCTCTGATTGATACCCTTACCTAGAGAGGGATGCCAGGAAAATGATCCACACCCCCTCCCGTAGCAGCGTTCTGCAGGATGACAGCGCTGGGTGCTTTTCCAGCAGATTCCTGCCCGGAGCGCTGGCCATCACCTCAAAGCCCTTCACGGGAATGTGCCTTTCCTCCAAAAACAGGCAGCGATCCGGGCTTATCCAGCCCCTGCACCACCACGGGCTCTGTGCAGGACTCACAGAGCCAGCCCCTGTGCGAGCTGATGGCCCCGCGGAGCAGGGCAGAGAGGCTCCCTGTGCGAGCTGATGGCCCCGCGGAGCAGGGCAGAGAGGCTCCCTGCGCTGAGAGAAAGAGCAGCACCCTCCCGTGCTCACGGCCGTGCACTGCACTGCCAATCCCCGCTCCTTCGCCGCTCATCAGCACCGAGTCTTTTAAATGCATTTATTGATTTATTTTACCATCAACCTCGCGGGTCTCTTTCCCCGCATCCCCCTGCAGGCTGCGTTTCCAGGGATGGAACTGTGCCGCTACGGCTCTACACCGTTTCTCCGTGGCATTTCCAGCCTGGCAGAGCCTCTCTGGGGTTCTGGCACATTTTCCGCCGGGCATTTTCCCAACCCCTGAGCCCGGTGCAGAGAGCGCTGCAGGGCAGAGGCCGCTCCTGCCTGCCCAGGGAAGGCGTTCAGGACAATCCTCTTTTTTTGTTTGTTTGGTTGGTTGTGGTTTGGTTTTTTCCTTCCTTGCAGGTTTCTCCCGCACCGAGGGCTGCCACCTCGTGGGCAGCGAGTGGCACAGGCGTTTTCCTGGAAATAGCCAAGAACTCCCCACTGTCGATATTTATTCTGCACCGATGATCCAAGGAAACCCCAACCCTTCGGCTCCCTGGCTTGGGAAAATTGTAGAAGGGAGGAGGTGATAAAGTTGTTGCGCTTCTAACAGGCTTGGTGGGATAGGTTTTCCATAAAAATAAGAGCTCTAACAGGCAAATCTATAGGCGGAAAATGAGTCAGAAGCAGCAAGATTGGGCAGATTTCTTACTCAAAACTACACCCCTGCTGCCTGTGTCACCGTAGGAGCTCCCTGTAGGAGTCAGATTTCACATTTCTCTCTCCTGCACGGTGAGAATCTGCAGTCAAATCAATGAAAATACGTCCTCTGCTTTTTCAGGCACTTAATTTACAGCATTAATCCAAACGACTGAAAGTTAATTCCAGGCAGATTTGGAGTGGGATATTTAAGGCCTGTGTAAATGTCTTTAAAAATCTGCTAATTCTTAGGCTGACCAGTTTATCACCATTGAACTGATTTTGTATTTACTCTGACACCACTGGAATTTCCCAACGCTGTGACAGTGTAAGGGCTTTTCATCAACTGGGGAGAGCCCAGTTTCTCAAACAAAATTAACTTTTAACCAGAGATAAATCCAATTTTATGATCTCGTTGTTCCCCTTTTTCAGTACTCCTCAAGTTCCAAACAGTTCACCTGATGAATCTGTATCTGCACTGTGTGTCCAAGGTGAAAATACGTGCTGGAGGAAACCATTTTGGTTCCAGCACTTTCCAAATCTGCTCAGCAGGAAGAAAAGGACACTTGATCTCCCCTCATCCTTACCCTCCACCTCCAACTGAGGCTGTCCATTGGCTGTGCTCAGGTAATCCTTCCGTGACAGGAACAGGTATCAGTTTGTGGGGAGAAGCAGCCCAAGCATTTTTACTCCCTTGGGATCATCTTGCATTTGGAAATCAGATTCATCCCACATTTGTCTTTCAAGTCAGAAATGAGACACAGCAGTGTTTAATTCTTTGTCTGTTTCTGGAATGTGTTGTTTGGAAGCTCTAGGGTGTCTTTTCACTCTCCACATTGCCCCTGCAGAAGGATACTCCAGCTGAACCATCTGTCCCTGAGCCAGGGCTGCTCCAGCTGGAAAATGATCAGTCACTCCAGGTTAGAGAAGATGGCAAAGTTTCCTGCTTCTAGGAGAATTTTCTTTCCATCTTTCTCTTGCTTTGTTACTACTCCAGTACTGCCAAAAAGGACTTTATCCTAGGGACTTACTAAAATAACTTCATCTCTGGAACAGCCTGGACACCGTCTGCAGTGACATGGATTTGAAAAGGTTTCATGGGTAGAGATGTTCCTGCCTTGCCTTTCAAACAGAAGCCCATCTCCCATTTTCTGACACGCTGAGCAGTACACGTGGCATCCTCAATCTGTTTTGTCAGCTGAGTCCGGGGTTTTTCCAAATACTCATTAGTTAGCAGTGTAAGCATTCGAAGTAGGAACTTATTTTGCTGAACTTCCAGATGGGCTGGTCAAGGTGAGTTTTATGGGTTGTTTTTTCTGTTGGATAAACACCATTTTCACCAGCATCAAGAAGTCCCAGCAGCCTGCTAAGCTACTTACTGTACAGCAGCAAAAGGAACACGGCAGGGTTGGGGAGCTCAGCTGACAAGACACAATGGATGGCAAAGAGAACTCACATTTGTTGGGAGTTGTGTGAGACAGCTCCTATGGGTCAGAAATCCGGATCCTGAAAATCATGAAAGCTCCAAAAGCATTCGAATGTTTACAAGGGGGCCTGTATTATTATTTTGCTTGCTTATTTGGAGCTTTTAGGAGGCACTCTGTCACATTCTCAGCACTTTCACTCGTGTGAAACCAAGGATGGCTTTGCAGTTATCTCAAAAGACATCAGAGTTGCACCTTTGCTTCAGAATACAAAAAATAATAAATGGCTTCCACCTGAGGCTGGAGAGCTGAGCCCGTAAGAGAGACATCAGAGATCATTACCCCTCCTACCCACTGCTGAGAGCGGGCACCACCGAGCATGGCAGATGGCAAATTTGGGACAGCTCCAGTTTGCACGAAGGCTGCCAGGAGGGGTCGAGGGCTGAGGGAACAGGAACAAGAGAAGAGGTCAAACAAGCAGAGGTGAGTAGGTATGAGAACAGGGGGAAATGTAAGAAGATGATGAGGAGCAGAGGAAAGCTACATCGGCCCCTCCCTTCCCCTGTAGCTCGATTTCTGCTGGAGCTGTGCTGGACAAAGATCTGTGCTTATTCCTGAAATGCCCCACAGCAAGCTCTGCTACTCCCAGCCCCTGATGCTCTGCTCAGGAACGAGGCAGGAAGGAGATCTGTCTGCCCTGAAATCCAACTGGAATCTCGGGGTGCAGTAGAGGAACACAGTCCATCCCAGCTCTCCTCTATCCTGGTCCTTTACAGAAACCTGACAGTGCTTTAGAAAAGCAGCTTGTGTTCAGAGGGGAAGGGACAGCACGGCAACACAATAACACAAAAAAGATATTATGGTGCTTTCCCAGAGCAACTCCTTGTTTCACACGGTAGAATTTACTGGGTGACACTGAATAAAGCTTTAAGCTTTGACGGAAAAGCTTCAGAGGTTGCTCTTCCCAGAAATGCTTTCAGGAAGAGTTGAAGATCCCTGGGCATAATCTGGGAGCAGAATTGTCCAGATCCCCATCAGTATCAATCTCTAAATGTCTTCCATTTCCTCACCTACTTCCTCAGAAGGATTCCTCAAGGATTGGATTTGTCCTTACTTTGACTTGCTACAGGTAAACCACAACTAACTGGAATTGCTTAAGAGGTAGAACAGATTAAGATAGAGATAAAAACTTCTTTCAAAAATTAAAATAAATCCTAAAGATGAGGAGGATTTCAGAAACTAGACAGAGAAGAGTCATAAATTCAAACTACACATGATCATGCAAGCATGTGTATGTGTGTGTACACATATGTGTATATAATCGAGTTAGGAACAGAACACTATAAACCAGAGGAAAATCATTCCAAGAAATAAATAATTTTAAAAAAATTACTGCAGATGTGCTGCACTGGAGACCTAAATGGTCTCACTTCCTGGACTAGGTAGTCATGAAGTTGTTTTTAAGTGGGAAAGACACAGCTGTAATCCATAATTTTCAGCCTAAAGGATTCTGTTGCTCTGACAATATACTGCTCCTGTTCTCAGATGGGACTGAGTCACATTTGTGTACCACCCTTTTAACACCTTTAGAAGGTTTTTTTGGAACAGACCCAGCATAAAATTCAGAGGTTGGTTGGGTCACCTCTCAGTCTCCAAGAGAATGGTTCCTGTCACTGTGTGATCCTGATGTTATGAACAGGACACAAAAGCTGAGAGAGGAGAGACTGGCAGCCACGGGTGAGAGGTGGGTAGGAGGTGTGGAGGAGGAGAATTTGGAATCCCTCCCTGTCTTTTATGCCGAGGGAGCCAGACAGGGAAGCTGGCTGGAGGACAGGCTCTTATCAGCTCTCATGATGTTGAGGGTGGCATAATTATTTTAGAATAAAGACAAAGCTTTGTGACTCCCGCAGTCACAGAAGGCTGAGTGACCTTTTGAAGGCTAAAAAGGGGAAGCATCTCCCAGTGTGAGGGAACATGATCAAATCAATCCTGCTGAGGACAAATACCTGCGTATCTTCTTTGGGGTTTACCATTCCATGCCCGACTTTGTCTCCCAGCAGCAAAGCAGAACCTGCTCTCCCAAACCACCTGATCCTTTGAGTGCCAGTGTGCAATACCTAGGGACAGCTGAGAAGAGGAGGAGTGCACAAAAACAATTTAAAGCTGAAATAAACCTAGGCAGATGTACAGCCGACGAGAGCAAAAACACAGGATTGCCTTGGTCCCCGGAAAAGCAAATTCAACAATAATTATTCCCTTTCTGCTTCGGATGTCCTCAAAACCTTCTGTGTCAGTGCAAAGGTATCCCTAAGCAAACACAAAACACAGCTGACTGTGGGGAACCACACTGTTTCTGGAGACTCCTGGGCAGCAGGGCAACACCAGCTCAGAAACCCATCTGCCACAACCAGATACAGGATGTTCACTAAACAGAAACAGGGCTGACTGCAGAGCCCCGGGGATGTCTTTTAGGCAAATATTTGGAACCTTCTCTGCCCGTGTTAAGACTTGCTGCTTCCTCTGCTGCTGTGAATGACTGTCCCCTTTGTGTTTTTCACAAGCCAACTTTAAATCACAATTAATAAAGACATCTGGTTCTTTCAATCATCTCATTTGACTCGGAGGAGGCAGATATGACATAGTATCGCTTTCAACGGCTGCTTGGAGAGTTGCTCAGATAAAAGAAAGAGCAGAGAAAACACTGCCTAATCACATTGCTCCCGTAATCACCGCTCTCGGGGACCTTCTTTTCAGCAATGTAGAACTGTCACTTTAGCCTACAAGAAACAGACACTGCCCTTCTCCATGGAGCAATGCGGGCACCCCTGAGACAACCACCGTCATACACCTGTGCCATCAAAACCTACATCAGCGCAACGCTGCAACGTGATACAGAACGTAAGATAGAGCGCCTGTAACATCACAGTGCAGCAGTTTAGAAATCCCCCCGTGAGCGGTCTAGAAACACCCAGGGCCGCTTTCATCTGCGCCCCGTGGCCAGTCCGCAGCGGTGGGACGGGGGCAGCTCAGCGGGACGGGGGCAGCTCAGCGGGACGGGGCCAGCTCAGCGGGACGGGGGCAGCTCAGCGGGACGGGGGCAGCTCAGCGGGACGGGCTCAGCTCAGCGGGACGGGCTCAGCTCAGCGGGACGGGGGCAGCTCAGCGGGACGGGGGCAGCTCAGC
>VWZN01001188.1:220160-238780 GCA_013396955.1 Regulus satrapa
CGGTAACGCCGGCGGGGCTCTGTGGAGGATTCCCTTGGCGGTGTGTCCCGGGGGAGCTTCACCGTCCCAGCGGGACAGGAGCATCCCGAGCGGAGCCCCGAAAGCGGCAGAGAAAGCGCAGAACGGCTGTGCGGGCATCGGGGGGAAATGGGAATGTGGTGCGTTTCTGGGAAGGACCGGTGAAAGAGGAGGCAGGTTCAAGCAATGCAGCTGCCGTGCCGTGCCCAAGCAGCTGCTTCTTGCAACCACCTGAGGCTTGCCCGGCTAGTCCCCGGAGAGGTTACGTGTCAGTTGTACATCCTACGGGGAGCGTGCACCCAGGGGGACAGACAGACAGCTGCAGAATCATTGCAGACAGCCTAAATCCCGGGTTATCCCTTGAGCGCGTGTGACACAGGGCTGGGGCCACGGTCACCTCCTTTCCCACTGGGACTGGAGGGTGAGAATTACCCAGTGCAGTTCTGGGATAGGCCTGGTGCAGAGCAGATTTCCTCAGGCTCAGAAGTGAGATTCCCTCCAAGACACGGACAAAACCACGTCCTGCTCACACGGGGAATAAACGTGGAGAATGAGGCTCGCAGAGAGAGAAGGAAATGCAAGGTCTCCTGGCTCATTAGGTCATTGGGAAGGGGATGGAATGAGAAGGGAAGGAAGAAAATGTTGCTCATTAAGCACACGAGTTTATGGTTGATTTTGACCTTATCTTATTACGAGGCAGAGCTTTCCCCTCTCAGACCTTCTTCCCTCAACCTACAGACGAACACAAATGTCTCCTGAAAGCCCTTAAAGGCTCCACGGGGACCAGGTCACTCGGAGCTCTGGGTTTCACATAATTGATCCTGCAATTCCAACTCCTTCTGCTGTCCTGCAGACGGTCGTGCTCAAGCTGCCACGTAGACCCTGGAGTCCAGAGTCAGCACTAACTTGGGGGCTGCCCTTGCTGCTCAGATTGTGGATGTGCCTTCAGATCCGCTCCAGGCCCATCCAGACACATCCATGGCTGCTGCAGATTTTTTCAGGGTATTTGCAAAGGCAGCAGGGAAAAAGTGATTTTATAGATCCAGGTAGCACATAGGCCACATGGGGAAATTCACATTTATCAAGCATTCTTCCTTTCATTAAATAATAAGAAGCAAAGGAGTCATTTTAATGTCTGCTGGTAATGGACTGAAACGACAAGTCTTCTTCATAATTTCCAAAATATTTTTATCTCAGTTGTAAGAAAACTGTGACAATACTCATGCAGACTATAAGCAAAACACTTCAGTAAGAGTGTTCATTCTTCGCACCTCTGAAAAGAGATATGTTGTTTTCTTTGGTATTTTACCTTTATAAAAACAGTTTCCATTTCATGATTAAACAGGAGGTTAGCTCTCAATTTATTTGTTAAATATAGTTATTGTAATTTTTTTTATATTTGGGTCAAAGATTGTGTTTAATTAAGTTCTTTTTCATTAGGAAAGAGAACTATAAGCCATTTGTAATTGCATTTCTGTTCTGAAAGAACCTAGAAGGTAAGAAAAGTCTGTGACTACACAGCACATGTTACCTGCTAACCAAAGGGTGGGCAGTGCCTCAGTGTTCCACCAGTTCAACAACCCTCAGTGGCGAAACTTAGGACGTTTTCCCTGGTGGATTGCACACGGCAACACCCAGGGCCCAGAGCAGAGCTCTGACCAAAGTGCAAATCAAAATTCAGCTCAAGCCTTTGTGACAAGGAGAGCCCAGAGTGGGCGCTGGCTCCAGCAGGCATTGGGCTGATTGAAAATTCTGCTCTTGGTTTTGGCACAAACAATTCAAGCAGATGCAGGGATCCAGTGGATTGTGCTGGAGGGTAGAGTAGATCCTTGTTGAAAAGCAAACATCCACCTCTGCAGTAGCTGCTGGCCGTGCTCTGTATGGCACTGTTCGCTTGGAAGTACCGCGGGACCGTTTTCTCTGTTTCTCCCTCTCCCTCCCCCAGAACAGGAGAATTCTGTTCAGCAATTCCCCGTAGAAACTGGGGAAGGAAGAAGAGGAACCTGTCCCTAAGAATCACTCAGGATTGCTGAGGGATTGTTCCCTCCTTTTTGGCCATTTGAACTATAATCGGTTTCACACAAGTAAGAAAGATTTTAAGCACATCATATTGTGCTGCACTTCTAAGTTCTGACCAGCAAAACGTTCCTGTATCATTCCAAAAATAGTCCCTTCAGTAATCCCAGGCCTAATGGGAAGTGTGCAAAGGCCACGGGCTCCAAATGAAACCTCAGAAGCTGGGCCAAAATGAAGAGACAGCAGCTCAATGATGATTGGTTTTTGCATGCCTGCAATGTTTAAATAGTTCAGAGTAAATCCTGGTGAGGATTAAATATTCTTTATGATTACAGTACCGTCCTTTCCATGGACTGTGCATCTCAGACAAGTAGGGCTTTCTGGCAGATCTGCTGTCTTTTAAATCACCTTAATCTGCCTTTTTCCTGGGCCCAGGATAAGTATGCTTACAACAGACTAAAAGAGACTTTCTACTTTAAGTAGACTGTTCAGTATAAAGTGTACACAAAACTGTGTAAAATAACAGGATGAAGTCAGAATATCGGGAATAAAATACAATTCTCCCTACACCTTCTAGTTATGTTGGAACCATAACTGGCCCAGCCTCCTCATTGTCTTCTCTCTCTCTGGTGTACAAGAGTAGAAATCCAAAGCCCATATGAAGCAGATCAGGATTTCAGAGCACAGTGATTTGAAATTCTATTAGGCTCTACAGCAAACCTCGGATTTTTAATTTTTTCCCCAATTTTCTTCTGTTTCAAATCAGAATTCCTTTTCCTTTTCTTGCCTGCTGTGAGTGGGTGACATTAGCTAGTTGGAACACAGGGATATTAGTTTTAGTCCCACTTCCTACTCAAAGGTTATTAAGTACTCTCTTACACCTAATTATGATTTTGTATTAATGGAATTCACCCATGGTACAATATTTTAGTCCAGACTCCCTATAGAAATAGTGTCCTTACAGTGAAGAGAATTTCAGCATAATATTCCAAGCAAAGGATGGTGACTCATGAATGACTCTAAATATAACTCGGGAATCTCATCTGGCCTGCTCCCACCCTGCACTGCCACATTGGGTTGTTCCCTCTCCTCATTTTTCCAAAGGAACAAGGCAAATCACACTCTCCTTCCTTTGGCTTCCTTCAGTATTGGTCTGGAATCTCTCAGGAAAGAGCTGTCATTTCCATATGGGCTCAGGCTTAGAAGAGAAACTCCAAAAATCAGAAAATGTTCAGGTATCCCAAGAAAACTTGTTGGAATTTAGTGTGGCAGAATTCAGGTATTATCTGAGTGTTGCCACCAACACAGAAACAACCGGATTTTCAAAAGGTTTTGCAAACCTGCAGCTGGATTAACTTTAACAGGAAGAGGACTTTTAAGAGTTTCTGGGAAAAAAGCCAAAACCAACAGATATCTTTTGGGCCTAAATAAGGACTTTTTGTGCCTTTTGGTCACAAGTAGAAATTATTAGGGAGCTTATGTCTTCTCCAGAAAGCCTCACTAATCTTAAGTTTGATTTCCTGAAGTGATTCTTGGATCCATGGCTATATCCTTTAATCTTTGTTGTTAGGATGCATTTTCCCAGTGCAGAAATCAGTGAAAATTTCTGTGCCATCCAGCCCTGCTTTCTAGTTTATTTTTCCCTGCCTGCTGAAGCGCAGTCTAACACTACACAGAAGGAACCATGTTGGGGCTGAGTTGTGTTCTGCCAGTCTGACACACCAAACATCAGCTGCTTTCTCCGCGTGTGTCTCTGCGTGCACACTGAGGAAATGCAGCACCACTCTCCTTCAATCCTTGTGCCCTTGTCCTTCAGCATTGGCATCTGCATTTCTCAGGCTACCTCAGCTGCATTTGGCTAAGCAAATTTACAGTGTGTTTTGTATGCTCATTTATAGCATGAATTACTTTCCACAAACATTTTGGGAAGGGAAGACCAAAGCCAGTTCAAGTACCCTGAACACAGAGCTGAGCAGGTCGTTTCTCAGGAAGTCACAAAGACCCTGAGGAAGTGGCACAAGGCAGTAATGAACTGTTTGCTATCTGGGTAGAATTGTGTGAGTCGATTCAGCTGAACAAAGTGACAGGAAACATTCTGGAAAATAGCAGAACATTTCCCATTTGGGAATGCCAAAATGCTCTGAAGAAACAATATGTTTTGCTTGAGGGCAGGCAGAGTGTTTTGAGCCGACCGGGTGCAAAGTGTCTTTTTTGTGTTCAACATAATCTTCTCTTTAAAAAGTCTGTGTTCATTTAACTCAGGCCAATTTCTCTCCTCACGGCTTTTGATTTGACTACACAGAAGGAAGGAGCCATTATTTTGTGCTGGCCTCACCGGTGGCCACCTGGAGGCTTTGAAGCACATGAGGCAAATGGCTGGAGAGAAAACTTAAGCCTTGCAGCCTAAATTCTCAGTTTCACAGTTTAGAGAAAGAGGGATAAAACCAAGTGTCTAAAGATTAATGGTCGTGTTTCTGATGGCCTGATGAAATCGGGTATGTGGAGCAAGTGTTCTTGCTGTGCTGCGCGGGGTGCAGTGGCAAAAGCAAACTGACTTACTAAAATAGAGAAGGTAAAGCTGAAAAGATCATGAAACAGCTTGTGCAGGGCTGCCAGGCTTTAGTTTGGGTTGTGTTCGAATTAGGTTATATAAAAATAACCCTGAGTGCAGAAACCTCCAGCTTTGAGCAGGCAGGAACAGATGGGGTGTGCAGCCACTCAGCCCGTCTGCGGGTCAGATCGTGTGCAAGTACAGAGATATTGATCATCAGCTTCTCCAGAGGGCTCTCTCAGCCATTGATCTGGAAGTGTTCTGCGGGCAGGTAAGTCCATGGGGCTGGGTTCCATTTTAAGGTGGAGAAATAAAGCCAGAGAATGATGGAAAGACACAGAAAAACAGCCCAGGGGCAGGGGGAAGAAAGAAGTTTAGGATGCTCAATTTTTTTGCCATGGCCGATTTTTAAGTCCATTTCCTCTCCTCTGTCTGCTAACGTTTGGGGCCATGGAAAAGAAGGGAGTGCAGGGGACACTGCTGCATTAGCAGGGCAGCAGTCTGTCTGTAACTAAAGCTGTAAGAGGGCTCCAGTGTTAAGGACTGTTGTGGGACAGAGATTGATTCTCTTTGGAGGATAGAGTTATCCAGGTTCTGGGTGGTAAGTTGCAGATTTTGAGTGGTTTGCCCTGCAAAGGAGACATTTACTAAAATAAATCAGTTTCTTTCTCAGTTTAGGTAATACAAGTAGTGTATATATATTAGGAAAGCTCAGAGAGGTCTGCTTTACAAACTAATACCCCAAGTTTTCTGTTTCATCTTTACTGTTCTGAATGAAATCTGCTCTTGGTAGTTCTTGGCGGGGCTCTGGAAGGACCCCTGAGAAATGGGTATTTCAAGAGACCATGGAATTATTGCAGTACTTTTGTCAGAGAAGATCAGAAAGAAAAGGATTCAGCCCAAAGGTTTCTGCAGTGCCTTGGCTAAGGTGATCAAAAGTCCCCTGAGAACAACTCTGCTGCCAAAATACAGGAGCTTAGGTCAGCATCACCCCTGCCCTGAACGCATGTGCCCAGGGGAAGAGAGGCACTAAATCCTGCTCTGCCTCCCCACAAAACCAAGATTGGAGGTCCTGTAGAAGGCACGACAAAACAATGATTTGCCTTGGACGCCTACAAGGATTCTCTAAAAGAAATGCATGAGCAAAATTGTCAAGGCTGGCAGAACTGAGGTGCAAATTCCAGGCTGCCCTGGTACTCCTGAGTGCCGCTGCTGGTCACGCTGGCAGTGCTGTCAGTCAGGACGGGGGGGCAGGAACAGAAATGGTTGCAGAAGCGCCGTGTCACTCCCAGCTTGGCTGGACGTCCCCGCTCGGGGGCTGTGCAGGCAGGAACAAGGCAGCAGGGCTTCAGCAGCGCTTAGGCAGCGTGGCAACTCCAGCCTGGCAGCTCTGCTCGCCCCAGCACGCAGCCGTGCCGCAGCTGTCTGGGTCAGCACCGCACAGGGCTCAGGGGGACCTGCTGGGCCTTGGGGCTACGGGGCTTCGCTTTCCTGGCACTGAGCTCGGCCAGCACGAGCCTTGCTACCAGGAATCTCTGCGTGTCGGGGGGTGGGCTCCTTAGCACCAAATTCTGTCATTACACGGGCAAAGAGCGTTGTTCTAAAGTGCAACGTTTAAAAAAACACCGCAGGCGCTGACCCTGCTCGATCGCTTCACCGTGTACCTGACTGGGGCTGATTTCAGGAGAAATCAGAGCTCAAATCTTGGAAAAGGATGCAAGGCTTAGGCTCTGAAATTCGTCAGGCGCTTTGAAAATAGTACCCCTTAGCCTTTAGACCGCTTAATATAATTTTCACAAAGCTGCTCATAGCACACAGTGGGATTAAAGCAATTAAAATATCATGGTACCCCGCACTGGCAGTAAGATGCAGTCTCCCAGATCATGTTATCCATAAATATCTTCAGACAACTATAGAGTGAGGGATTGTTAAATAGCACTGGGACTTACAGGAAAGGTGTCCCTGACCATGAGTAGAACTGCATGATCTTTAAAGGGCTTTTCCAGCCCAAACCATTCTGGGATTCCCTTTAGTCCGGATTATGGCCACAAGGGCATTCTTTCCTGAAACAAAATGTTGACGTGGGAAGGACAGGAGCGTTACACAACGCGGTTCCTTCCCTTCCAAGGCTCGGAAGCAGTGGTGTTGCTCTGTGATCTAACAGTGGGTGCTTTGCAGGTAAAGGTGCTTGCTGAGTCATTTCTCCTCCACAGGTTTCTGGGGCCTTGTCAACAATGCAGGAATATCAACATTTGGCGAGACAGGGTGGCTGCCTATGGAGACATATGAAAAGTTTGCAGATGTGAATCTCCTCGGGAGCATCAGGACAACCCTGGCATTTCTTCCCCTTCTAAGGAAATACAAGGGTAATGCTAATCCGCTGTTATTTAGAGTTGTAGAATAATTAGCTTACTATAATCAGGGTAATGTAGCGTCTATAAAAGAGGCTTTAATTGTCTTTCATTGAACTGAAATGACAGCCTCCTTCTGTGCGGCCTGAAAGAGCAACTTGATCCTGAAAAGAGGGTGAAGTCATTAGGGGGAAAAAATACCCTGAAAGATTTTGTCTTTGCAGCACATAGGAAAAAAAAAAGTATTTAAAATAAGGATTTCTCTGAGTATTTGACTCAAGAGAGGAAGAATGTTTACTGTAGATCATTAAGCCCAGGCAAGCCTTTTTAAGCATTTACAATCAGAAAACACAAAGATCCCCTAAACTGCTTAATTTCCTTATTTAGGCTTTACAATTTTATTGTTTGGCAATTAGGAGAGGAGTAATGACCCTACAGAGGTGAACTAGAGACATCCAGCTTCCAGTTCCAGCTCTGTGGAACCTCTGTGACCTTGGGCAGGACACTTCCAAGTATGTAGAGGTGCATGGGTATCCAGGGGGATCGTGAACCTCCTTCCTGCATGTGGGCTTTCTCCTTCTTGCCAGGAGGGGATGGTTCAGCAGCCCTCTGCAGCACGGCAGCATGTCTTGGGTGCTTTGCAGTTTGTTCCCGGTCTCCGTCTGTGTTTGGGGAAGAGGATCCCCCCCTTCCTTGTCTCTTCTGCCTGTGGGCTCTTTAGGGTGAGGATTTGTGCTGTGTGTGCAGCACACCAAGCACAGGAAGGGGTAGGTTTCCCCTGGAAACCCCAGGTATCACTGCTACACAAATTGTTGGTAAGATAAAAACATCCCTTTTTGGGGGGGCTGTTCTGATTCTTTCTGCTCGGCTGCCTTTGGTTGATGATATTCTGACACAAAAAGAAAGGAATCTTTAAATACTGCAAGCTGGATGTGTAGTTTTTGTAGAAGAACGTGCTGTTGCATGCACCTAGTGAGTGCATTTTGTGGCCATTCCACAGGGAGACATCTCTTTTCCCTGTCACACCTGCTGCCTGCTGAAACTCTGTGGTGCTGATCCACCAGAGGCATTGCTCTCAATTGCACGGGCTTACTTTGAAGCAAAAGGAAGGAATTGTGCGTGTGATGTGAAGCACATGCACAAACCTTTAGAAGGTTTGGGACACACACCTTAGCTGTGTCCTTGATTAACTCCTGCACTCCATTCTCAAATACCTCCTGTGTAGGAAAGGAGGCCGAGGCGCTCTGGGCAGAACCCCAGGAAGAATGCTGGATTTCCTGTCGCCTTCCTTCCAGGAACAACCAGGACAGCTAAAGCTTAACTGTTTGGGTGACCTCTCCAAACGAAGAGCTTGAATTGCAGACATGAGAGTGTTCTCCTGGGGACGCTGGGTTTCCATTCCCTTAGGCACAAAGAGAAGTTAAATGAGGTGTCCCACATCCTGGGTGTGTGCCTCAGACCACTCAGCTACTGGACAAAGGAGGCTCAGGTTTTCCTATGTGCCCCTATTCCGAGAAACACTTCAAAATTATTAATTCAATTATTATTGCTCGTAAAGGGAGGTAATGCCCTCCAGCCTAGGACTTCAACATCCTACGCTGACAGGATCAACATTTCCCCCTATCTTTAACATCTGGCCAGGCCAGCTGATAGAGCATCTTGATCAGAAAGCTGGTAGTTATTTTCCTCTTACTGTATGTAAGATTTCTTTGGAATGCTGCATAAGAAGGCAGGGAACCTAATGCAGAAGGACAGATTTCACTGCATTCCCGTGACATTTGATATCCCCCTGTAATGTTTTGATACTCCCTTTGGTGAGATCTGAGGCCCAGATGTTATCTGCAGAGGAATGCAGCTGTGCTCTCTGTATTGTCAGTGACAAGGCCACCTTCTCCTTCACCTCTGCTGTCTGCATATCCATTCCTCAGCCCATGGTAGGACTATCTGACGGAAGTTTACAAGGAAAGAATGGAAATGAACCACAGCCCAGTGCCCCAAATGAGTAATCTCTGCTATTTAAGGCATGCCTGCCCTCAGCAGGTGTTAGAAAGGAGGGGAAAGCAGCACAGATCAGGGAAATCATTTTAAGGTATTGTAAACCTGCACACATTTGGCAAGTCATGTTTCCTCAGTGAAGCTTATCACTGTACAGCCTGGCTTGGACTTTATATGCACAGTTATAAAACCAGGTCTGAGTGCAGAGACATCATTAGCACAGAAAAAACCTGATTTTAGTAACCATATACCCACCACAGGGAAAAATCACCTCCCCTCTCCTCTGCAGTCCTTCTCCTCTCACTAGCACAGTCTCTTACTATTATTTTTCAGCCTTTAGGGCACTGCTTTGTTTCCATCTTCTTCATCCTACCTCAGGCTCAGAAGGAATAAGCAGCACACTGGGAATGTGTAACACTTTGGCTAGTCCAACATCTGTCACTAGGTGGAAGATTTTTGTGTGAAGTTTTCTGCTTCACAGAGCTGAGTGCCCTTCTGTGCTGGGGCTGCACACTGACACTGCTCAGTTTTGGCACAGTGTGCAGTGAAACTGTCTCCTGCTAAACACCACATTAGCAGCAGCTCAAGACTGAGGCAAATCAATTCCATGTTAAATTCTCAGTTCCATGAGAGTTAGGTTGCGTTATTTGCACTGTTTTCTTTCCAGGACGTATTGTTTTCATGTCCAGCATCATTGCCTATTTTGCTCTGGGAAATGGCATTTATTCTATGACCAAGGCAGCTATTGAAAAATTCTGTGATGCATTAAGACTGGAAATGAAGAAGTTTGGTGTCCAGGTAAGTGATGTAATAAGAACCTGGGATCCAGGGAAGTGATGTTATGAGTTCTGTGAAACAAAGAGACAAAGATAAAAGATCAGAACTGCATTCATGGGTGCAGCTTCCTTGTGGAAAGAGGTGGTTTCTCTGTGGCTAACCACTCAGGTGGAAATCACTGGGTGCAGCGCTCCTGGGTGATGTTTTTGGTTCTGAGAAGCTGCTGGGTAACAAGTCTGTGTGTCAGCATTGAAACTTCCACCTTTTCCTCTACATCCTCTGCAGTGGAGAAGCTTCCTGAGCCGGGCCTGCCCGAGCTCCCAACAGCAGAGAGGAACCCAAACATTCCCTGGGTGGCTGCAGAGAGCCCGGGCACTGAGTGCTGTGCAGCCAGAAGGAAGCTCATCCCTTGCCTCAGGGGCTGCTGCTCTCCTCCTACAGCACCAACTCCTTGCTGTTTCTGAGAACAGCTACTCTGCAAGAGGCAGCACTGGGCAGAGTAATGGTTTTATTCTCTTAACCTAAGAGGCTCTAAGAGTGCTCTTAGTGCCCTAAGAGCTCTAATAGTCAAACCTGAAGCTTAGATCACTAAGTAGCTTCGCTGGGCTTTTTCCTTGGAGTCACCCTACTGCTGAAACCCTCTTCTCAAACACTCAAAGTCTTCCCTGGCAGGTTTACATTGGTGTACTGTTTTTGTACACGGATTTACAGCATTGTTCATAAGCTTTATGTTGGAAAATATTACAGCTATGCATCCATTAGCTACCCCGCCAGATAAATACGAAGGGCTGTAAAATGCAAGTGACTTTCCACATCCTAATACCACGCACCACGATGAGGATTTCTGCTGATTAGCTGAGGATAATCTCAAATGCATGGAAGGGCTTAGTTTAACAGGTTAGCTACTCTGGTTGTTTTGGGATTTCTTCTGTTCTACCTCTGCAGTAGTCCCAGAACATAACTGAGTGAGCCTGGCTGACAAACATTTCTGGAGTATCTTTCAGAGGTATTTTTCTGTTTCTCCCTGTAATGCAAGATGCTGGCTGGCATTTGCCTGAGAACCTACCCTGTGGAGAGCCTACAAAATACAACGGTCCCTTTTTCCTGTGCTCCCTTGCACTGCTCTCTTGTCCTCTCTGTGCTTTCAGGAGAAAGCTGCAGATGTGTCAAGGAGCAGATGGAGCTATGGCTCTATCCCTCTGAACCCTGGCCAGGCAAGCTGACAGCCTACAGGACACAAAGTGCCTGTGTCTTCAGTGGAAAGGCTACAGAAAATGTGGGAAGGGCAAAACCCAAACCATCTCTCCTTCTCTCCAAGCCAACTCTAAAAACAGAGATTTCAGAAGGGGTTTAAAAACCCCTTTGTTACCAATAAATGTGGGAATGTTGCTATTGGCATCAGTTTTTCTAAACAGCACCGGGAGGGAGGGCTCCTGCGGACACTCTGTGACAAACCTGCTTGAGGCAGCAAGAAGCTGTTCCAGCTGTGCCCCCATCCCTCTGCTGGAGTTTTTCTGCAGCCCTTCCTTCTCCCTCCCATAGGGCTGCACCCTCATCCTCCTGAGAGCAGCAGATCCATCACCAAGTAGGCCAAGAGGCAGGGACTGGCACGGGTGGGCCGGGTGGCAGAGGAGACACGAGGGTTTGATCTCATCCCCGGCTTGCCAGAGAACGCCTGTCACATCCCCAAGTCTCTGACGCAGCTCAGCAGGGGTTTTCCTCACCTTGTGTTGCAGTCTTTAGAAATCAGGTCAGTTAAATGCCACAGAGCTTTTAATGTTGCATATCTACAAATAGTTTGGACAAGGCTGCTGCTGACTGAGGAACAGCACGTGTGCTGTGAGCGCTCAGCCTGCTCCAAAACTCCCTGGAATGCTCGGAAGGGAGAAGAACAGCAGCAACACACAAAGAAAACGTGGAGCAGCAAAGGACTTGTGCCCTTTTCATTTAAATCTGTGTGCATAAATCTACAGACATTTGCTAAAGGCTTCAGTGAGAGGCAGAGCAGGACCTTTGGTCCCCTCATCCTTGGCTGACAAGACCCAGTTTACTTTTAATTACACCTACGTGGGGAAAACAGTGCTTCTTTCCCCAGGACCTGATCATTTTCTTTGCTACCTCCTTTTGTCCCATATTGGGTCAAAAAATTATCAATTGCAAGGTTCTCCACAGCGTGAAAAACCCCAAGTTTGGAGACATCAAAGTCATACCAAAATGCTTTGTCTCAGTATTGTCAAAACATTTATACCATTAAGCATTCTACAGCAATCAAAGATGCTCTGTTGCAGTCTGTGAGGGTGTGCTGAGCAGTCAAAACAAGAACATTAACAGCAGAGCAAAATGAGGAAGTGAGAATAAAGCACCTCTGCAATCTTAAATATTTCACGGGAATATATTTGATTTCAGTCAAGTTTCCAGGGTTAAAATTTCAACAAAGCAGCATTTTCTGGCTGTCTCTATAGAGAGCTTTTGATCTGTGTTACCCATTGTAGTATTTAATTGAATTCCCAGTGACTGATTGCACCTTGATAAGTTTTACATCTGCCTTTCAGGTCTGTATTATCCAGCCGGGAAATTATGCACGCTCTACAAAAATTCAGCCACCGCTCAGCGCCGAAGAGATCTGGAGTGAACTGAGTGAAGAGGAAAAGGCTGTTTACAACAAGGAGTACGTTCAAGAGCGGGCAGACTTCTTCAACAGCATCCTCAGCGAGGGAAGCACTAATGGCAGTGAGGTGGTGGATGCTATGGTGGATGCTCTGACATCTCCTGCACCCAAGGCACGTTACATGGTGGCAAAGCTGAAGGAGAAGGTCCTGGTGTTGGTGTGTGCTTTGTTCCCCACTGTTGTGATGGATTCTGTTCTGTCTTACGCTCTGAGCAAAGTCAAACTTGCCTAGCCTACAGTGGTGCTATTCCCTGACTCGGGTGAGGCCCTTTGTCAAATGGGAAAGGCAGAGGTGAATTTAATGCCCCCATGTGCCAGTACAGTGACACCAATTAACCAACACAAATCTGGAGAGTCTCCCTGGTCAGAGCTGCCACTAATTGTTAGGGAAAAACATACAGGACCCTGTGGAAAATGAAATCATTTGTTGAAGTAACTTTATCTCTCCCCCGTGGAAAAACCCCGTCCACTTAAGTCGCTTTAGGTATTGCCTGGAATATTTAATACACCTTTTTCTAAACCAATAGCAGGAGATTGTGTTACAGGCATGATGCAGACAAAGAGGAGCATGTCCTGCAGGGCAGCTGTACACCCGAAGTCATCACAGCAGCGATGAAAAGCCCTTGCTTGTAGAAACCTGAGTAGCCAGTTTGGTAGGGGTGATAGGAAGAGGTTAAGGAAAAAGTCATAGAAATGAGCACTGGACCTCGAAATACTTGGAATGGAGTTAAGTGGCTGCAGCAAGTTAGGAAGTCTTGAAGCTCTGAGCAAGCTGGTTTAGTGAAATGTGTCACTACCCAAAACAGGGGGATGGAATTTGATGATCTCTAAGGTCCTTTCCAACCCAAACCATTCTATGATTCTATGAATAATAAAGTTGTAATATGAAAACATTACATATGAACTCCAGTCCTTTTTCAGGTGTTTTGGATAACAAAGCAAATATATCACATACTTGGGAAAACAAGTTACATATCCCATTTATGAATGAGTATTTCATCCTAAATAACCTCTTTTATCTAGTATCTGTATTAATCGATGTGTTGATGTGGAATGAGAGAACTAAACACCAAGGAGACATCTCAGTACACCTGGAGCTCAGAAAAAACAGACTCAGGTTTGGCTGCTACTGTAAAGAAGAAGGTCTGAAGAAAAGAATACCAACACCCAGGAAAGGGAAACATTAGTAACATTTATCTATAAGAGTAATTCTCAAGGTAGCTCCATGAACACTCTCCAATGTGGAAAAGATTGCTGACTCACCCATGCAGTTTTAAATTTGACTTGGCTATGGTACGGCACAAAAGCCAAGAACTCTGGGGCCGAAAGATCCCAGAAGAGCTGGGATCAACTGTGGTGGCAGTGATAAATACAGGGTGTCAGCTTGCCAGCCCTCCCAGATCACATCCAAGACTCTGCTGTCAGTTGACATCTGAAGCAGAAATTGCACCCTGTACCTGGGAAGTCTTGCCTACCACACTGAATTAATGACTGAGGAAACCTGTGCTCTCTCCTGGCGGGTAATTTGGGCGGCGTGAGTCAGGAGCACAGGCGAGCTGAGCCCACAGAGGGACAGTTCCAGGCTCTGTCCTGGCACGCTCAGCAGTGGAACAGCCACTCACTGCACCTGTTGGAGATGGTGGAACGTGTTAGTTCTCTTTCCAAATCCTGAACCCATGCCTGGAGCTGGCATTGGCAAGAGGACAAGCCTGGGCTCCCAACTGTTCCACAGACTGTCAATAGCAGGATAATCAGATGATGATCATCCCTCTCCTCATTTAACCACAACCCAGCAAGGCCAAGCAAGGGAACAGCAGTGAGGCTTATTCCAACTGAACCAATCAAGCTCTTCCATAGGAATTCCCCCTGCTTGACCTCAGGGGTTTCAGCAGGCCTGCCCTGCCTCGGAGCCGTCGCTTTCATGCCTCTCTCAGCTGCTCTTTGTGCAGATTACCCTTCCTCCCAGCAAGCAGCACTGAGCTCCACGAGCAGCTTTGAAGCCCCAGATGTTTCTCCAGCAGGCCCAGGGTTCATGTGCTGATCTCTGCCCCCAAACCACTGTCTCCCTCCTCTTTGCATTTCTAAAAGCTGCTGCACTAAGTTGTTGAGAGCCAGCACCACCAGATCTGCCTCACAGGCACAAAATAATTTCCAGCTGGAAATTCTTTGTTTGCTGAGTGTGGGGTGAAGTGTGTGTGATCAATATTTCAGTAGCCTCATGTAACAAAAGATGAGAACGACTCCAGAACATTTATTCCTTCCCCTTGAAAACGGAGAACTTGCAGTGGATAGGATTTTAAACATTAACCCCACATTCAGCCAAAAATGACCTCAAATCGGCGCAAAGGCACCAAAACCACCCCCAAAGAACACCCAATACTGCCCAAAAAGTCACTAAAAATTCACCCCAATTTCACCCACAACTAAAAAAATCTCCCAAGGAGTCACCCAAATGACACCAAAATTCAAACAAATTTCACACCAAAATTCACCCAACATTGACCCAGCACTGACCCAACATTCACCCAAATTCATCTTTCCATTCAACCAAAAATTCACCCTCAATTCACCCAAGTTTCACCCCAATTCATTTTCTGCCTCACCCAAAATTCACCCAGTTGACACCCAAAATTCACTCTACATGACCCCAAATTTGGCCCAAATTCACCCAGGGGATGAGAACGATGGGACAAATGAAGCAGTTTGTATTTTCATTGCCATCAGCCTGGAAGCTAACTGAAAACCAGTTACAAAACCATCATCTGTATTCCTTCCTCTCAGCTTTTCAACATTATGATCTGCAGATAAAGAACTAATAAAGAGTCAAAACTTGTTATTAACAGAGCGTCCCACTGAAGTCATCTGGAATCCTCCCCCCGCGTTCCAAGGCGCAGTGTTAGAGAAGTGAACGTGAAAAGAAGGGATTAGAAAAGAGGCCCTGGTGGGAAGTGGCGCTGGAAAGGGAACAGCATTCCCTCCTCCATAAATGCCATAGGGTACAGGAGCTGTAGGGTCACTACCAGAAGGTTCCAGGGAGCAAACCCTCCTAACCAAGGCAGTGATGAACTCGCAGCGCTCCCAGAGCTGTCAGCTCTGCTGTGAGCTCCTGCCCTGCTCTGTGGCACAGCATCCCCCGACTCTCCGTCCCTCCTGCTGGCCCGTGTGCCACCTGGACTGCCCCAGTCCTTCTTACTGTGCCACATCCCTGGCTGAGGAGTGCCTCCCTCTCCCTCTCAAATCACCTTCACCTCGGGTCAAGTTGAAGTGCAGGCACACCAGAAGTCTGTGTTTACAACATCCAAAAAAGAAACAGCTTTAGGAAAATATTAGGTGACAAAAAACCAAGCAAACAAAATCCCATTAAAACCCCACAACAAAACCTCTATTGACAGTACTCTTACACCCGAGACACCTCTCTCCCAAAACCCAGCCAAGCTGCTGCAAACCCTCACCTGAGACTGTTTTCCTATGCAGCATTCATCTCAGCTGCATTCAGCAGAGAACTTGCAAAACACTTCAGCTTTTATCACTATTTGTCTTTATAAGCCCTGCTGAGAGTTTGGGAAAGTTTTTTCCCCTTGAAAACCACCACACCAGAAGAGACTCAGCTTTCTTCCCAAGTCTCTTCTCCAAGGACACAATATCAGAGACCTAACAGTTATTTCAGGGGTTTTCTCCTTGATGAAAAGGCCTATTCCTCTGAGCCCATATCAATTGGTAGAAAGAACCAGTGCTGGTTTTGACATTTAGCAATTACAGACAAAGTATAAAGAAGAATAAAAACAGTTAACAGGTTCAGTAAAGTTGTACATTGATCTGAGTGATACCAACAGCTTCACCCAGCAGCACCAAAACCAGAAGCAGAGCCCAGGAAAGACAGCAGGAGGAGCTGGCTGGTACCTGCCAGCACAGCTCTGAGGAGGCTGTTCTGCGTGAAACAAAGGTTGTCTCAAGGAGGAGACCACTTCCCTCCCTCGAGAGGGCACGGTTGGAGCAATGCCCCCACAACAGCTCCCAGGGTGACCTTCAGAATTAGCCAAAAGTGTAAATTTGTGTCATTCTCCCAAGCTGGCGGGTCTGAACAAGGAGATTTTAGGCAGAACACACCACGCAGCACAATTTTATCTTTTTTTTCTTGCAGTACCACCAGCAGCCAGAGAGATGAACAGCAGTGATAATTCCTTCCAGAGCAAAAAGGCTGAAGTAAAAACCAGGCACACCTTGCAGCTGAGGTGAGGCTGTCACCAGCTGCCCCCGGTGTCAGCAGGGCCACCCAGCCCGAGTCCTGGCGGGGCACAGCCTCCCTCCAGAGGCGGGCTGGGGGACAGGCGCGACACGCAGGGAGAAGAGGCAGCGCCATCCAGAGACAGCCGGTGGAACAGAGCCGGATTGTTCCAGGAGGGGCTGAGTAGTGCCCTCAGCCTGCCACCAAACTGAACTGCACAGCCTCCGTGTCTTGGAGATTTGGGGGCGCCCGTTCGGCAGTAAAGTGCTGTGACGTGTAGTTAGATGATTTTGGAGCTGCAAAGTGAGCACGTCAGAAATGGGCACTTTACCTGCCACGGGGAAGAATGTATGTCACAGGAAGAATCAAGGGTAATGTTTAAGAGTATACAAAATAAGGGGAAACACATGCTCCTCGGTAAGGAATGTTCTTTGGAATAATCCTGATTTGAAATGATTTAGCGGTGACCTCATTAGCAGACACAGTGGGCAGAACCTACCTGCTGTGGGCTCCACAGATTGCATTCATCCAGGGAACCCTGAAGCCAGTGGAGCACCTCTATTGGCAGGGCACACTCGGAATTTCTCTAAAAGCATTTTAACCCCATTTATTTTGGAGATGTTGCAATGCCCTAATACCAGAGCAGCACCTCTGCTCTTGAGGCCACACTGCTTTGGATCATCCAATACGATGCTGAGCTGCTGAAAAATGATGTTTTGTTTCTTGCATCATGAATCCTCATTACCATTCTCAAAAACCTCATGGGAAGCTGACCACCATGAGAAAATAAATCAAGCAAAAACAGCTAAACATATATAAGCACAGTTACATGCACATTCACATTTGGGGCAAAATACCAAGTACCCAGAGAGGTTATAGTGTGATTACAGTGTTTCCACAACTTCCAGAGAAAAGGCATGCAGATGTTTCTGACAGGATCTTCAGTTATTTTCACATTGGACTAAATTTCAAAATACACAGGCTAACTTTTCTAACGGAAATTTAATGTGGGCTGCTCAACAAAGTGAAAAAGGAGAATTCAGCCCAGGCCTTTGGCCAAGACACGTGTCATTTGTGGAGCAAATAATAATGTGGGGTTTTTTTTAAATTTTTGCAGCAAAAGGAAAAATCTTAGAACATGCTGGGAAACATCTGCATCGTGCCATGTCTGCATCAACCATTTAGTGCAACCAAGGAGAAAGAGAAGGGCCTGGATGCCACGGTTTCCAAAGAGGAAAGCAATCCACCAAGGCATGAAAGTGCATCCCTACCAATCCAACCCATTCACACCATAGAGTGCTAACTCGAAATGGCTGCTGTACAAATGGCACTCCTTGCAGGGTAAATGATGAAACTTTATGTTAAAACAATGTTCTCTCTTGTTGTGACTCACCACACAGTCCCATGGCTTTCATCAAACGCTTTTCCATGTTGTTGGACATGCATCCAGCTGTGTCACCACTTTCCTGGCAGAAGAGATTTCACATCAAAAAACAATTTTTAAAAATAAATTCCTAACACTAGAGGTGATTTGCACATAATTCAACAGCCAGGCTTGGCCAGGAACAAGACAGGCAATTTGCTGCAGTTATCCCAAACATGACTACTGAGCCTGGCAGCACTGAGGGTTGGGCTGTGGGATTTGGAAATTCGGCAGTAAAGGAAATTGACAGAGAGCAGATAGAGAGAGCTCGGGCTGTCCCAGGGTAAGCACTATCGCTTTTTACAATAACTTAGGCTTCGCTTGACAAGCTCTGAGTGTTTCCCCCCATTCATTGGCATCTTTCTCCTGTTAATACAGGTTTCTCTGTCCAGTCCGGGCTGCGGACAACCACATTTTCCATCCGAGCTCATTTACATTCCTGTGCTACACAAACCCCGTGCAGTTGGGTGATACGCACAGCTCACCACTCCAATTCTGTGGCACCTCCAGGACAGCCTGCAGGCACAACAACCACACGGCGCTGCTTTCCATGCGGGAAGGGGGGGAGAAAGGAGGCTTGGCGAGTAAAGTCAGCT
>VWZN01001188.1:239732-262937 GCA_013396955.1 Regulus satrapa
GTCCCTGTGCCCGCAGGTGTCCCTGTGCCCGCAGGTGCTCCGGTGCCCGCAGGTGTTTCTCCTGTGCCCGCAGGTGTCCCTGTGCCCGCAGGTGTCCCTGTGCCCGCAGGTGTCACTCATCAGCCCGATTGTCACAGGTGCCGGCTGGCCCCCAGGGCCGCCTGCCCTGGCCAGCCGGGCCCCGCCACACCCCGGTTCGGGTGGGCACCGAGGTGCCTGGAAGCTGTAAGGGTAGCTGAAGATGAGAGGGTGCGCATATTTTTGACCCAGCCCAGCCATAACCTCGGGGCTGCCTTTACAGCACTCAGGACTGGGCCCCGTTTCCCCATGCGACATTGAAACCTGCTCAGTTCAGACCTGAGTGACGATCACCGTGCTCAGCCCGAGGCGAAAAACCTCCAACAACCCATAACACCAAAAACCCCACAGCATTACAGGCTATTCATGACACCGGCACTCAGTTTTAGGAAGATTTTGCTGCATCTCTCCTAGTAAACATTAGTCGCAGCCAAAAAATGCAGTGCAATTATTCAGACGAAGGCTGAAATATAGCATGGCACTGTTACCATATTGATTCCTTTTATACCGACATATAGGGTTCATGCTTATCTCTGTGCCCAGCCTGCAAAAGGGATTAAGTTTACAAAATGCTCAGCTATTTTCTCCCACTAAAGATAAAACACATGAAAATTTTGTTTACTGGTTTGTGAATAGTGATAATTAAAGGGATGTTTTCAAGTCTTTTGAAACTGAAAAACGTTGTGAACTTTTAAGGAGGAGTCACAAGTGCTTCTAGCAGCAGCCGGGCACCAGGCTTTGACTGGGAGGCAGGGAATGAGATCACTGGCCACCAGAACTTCCCTCACTGTCCATCTACCTCCATCACAGCTTGGAAAGCTTTGCGGGAAAACAGGAGTCCGGCTAAAATTATTTTCTTAATACCAGGTGTACTGAGAAAAGGATTCATCTGGATTTGAAATGAGTTCATGCTCTCCGTCAAAACAATGACACAAGCTGGCAGAATGAAGCTAGCGACTCTGTTGATGTTTGTCAACAGATAAAATTGTTGCTAAGCAAATGTTACGAGGTTGGGATTTGTGGTTACAGCTTCGTGAAGCCCTCCCCAGAGCATGATTGTCTCAAAGCCACACTAACAAGCCCTCATTTTCCATTAAACCATCTGTTACAGGTGAAGCAATAAAATAATAATGTTTTTAAATCTATGAAATACACAGGGTTGGTAGTATTTACTTAATGGAAATTGACAAGATGCTGCATTACATTTTTATTTCAGAAGCCTTTTCCCCTTGCTTATAACTTTACATGACCCTGGGTAGAGTGGTTTATCCCACCTGTCCTTCTTTGATGCTGCTGCTTTAGAAACTTCTAATAAAACTTGATCCAGTCATTTTCAACAAATGCTGCAAAGAAATATTACCTGGAACAGTTGAAATATTACGGCTGTTTTCATGTAAATTGTTGATTCTTAATGCTTTGAAGCAAAGACTTTAAATTGGGTAAGGAGTCAGTGAATTGTGATAACAATTGTGATTAAAATAATTTCACTTATGCTCATGGAAATAATTTTATTGCTGCATGTGAAACAGTAAAAAAATGCTGTGATAAGCATCTCAAAAGCACCAGAAAAAAAAAGCTGATCAGGACTCAAATGGTACCAAATTGTGCATTACAATTTGTGAGCAAGAATGAAAGTGTGCAGTAAGTGCAAGGTGTGCCATCAATCCCATGTGCTGTGTGGGGCAGAGGTTATAGGGAGCAAGTATCACCAGGAATCTGCAAGAGAGTCCCTGAAATAAGTCCAAATCCATAGGTATTGAATATGAGACCCCTTTGTGCCTTCATCGAAGGTTAGTTACTCACAGGTTCCTACCCGCTGTCGTTCTGCTCCTGCTCTGTGGCATTGCTAACCTGTGTCCTATTTTTTCCTAAATGAGTTCCTGAAAAACTGCTGTGCAAAATCCAGGTGCAAATCATGAATAACAGTGGGAAGAAAGTTTTTGGAAGTAAACCCAAGTTTCTTACTGTGGCAGGATGGTGGGAAGTGGAACAAAGCACAAGAGAAGATTTAGGCTTGTCAGTTCCATCTTTAAAAACATTTCTTCTACTGAATTTCAGTGGTGTAAGTGCTGGAGGAGCCTTCCCTGCAGAACCTTCCTGCTGCTCCTCCTCACAGCCCCTGCAGAGTTTGCATCACAACTTTTCCCTGTACTCAGCAGCAAAAAAACAAAAAAGAAAAAAAAAAAAAAAGCAACCCAAAAACCTTCCTGTATTGAGGATTTGCTCAGAAATTTCTTCCTAAGGCTTCAGCCTCTGGGAGCCAGGCGCTGTGGGGACTCCAGTGTTCAGTTCCAGCCGGGCTTTACTCTGAAGTAGCTTTATTTCTCAGCTCCAAGGTTGCCATAGGTGTAACTCCTGTCAGCGGGGTAAAAATCCCTGCATTTATTCCCTTTCACTGGACAAAATGCCACAGGAAGCACAACATGGCAGGGATGAGAATGGGCAAGCCTCAGGTGACAGATTTAAGGTATTTCTACTTAAAGGTTTGATGTGAGAATATACTTTGCTTATGATCAGAATCAGGGTTATGTAAGGTCTAAACAGAAAAGGATTTAAATAATGTCATGTTTAAATGGAGAATACTGAGAGCAGCTACCTTTTCAGACCCGATTTCATTGCAAAGACAAAGTCTTTGCATTTTAGTGGCCACTTAAACACTTCTGCAAGGGAGCAGCTTCTGCTAACAACACCTTCACCCAGCATGGCTGAGGCCTTGCCTGGCAGGGAAAAAACAAGAGGGACAGTTCTCAGAAATCTGCCAACACTTGACCCAATCTCTGTTCTAAAACTAGGCTGGACACAGAACTCTAAATAAAATTTTTAAAAAATTAAAATAAAACAAAAGAAAGGCAATAGCTGCAGAAACTACAACTGACATGTTGTACCTGTGGTATAAAAATTACCTCTCTATCCATTCCCCACCAGATTCACCTTCAGTCATCTTTTTTTCTCATTTTCCTGCAGTTTTCTCTCCGGCTTCCTTTCTAGGACAGGAGGTCTTGCCTCACAGAATTGTACATCCTTCTGCATCTCTGTCTCCAGCTCACCTTCTCACAGACACCCACAAAGTACCCAGCAGTAACCAGGCAGATGCTGATGGGTCCCATTTGCAGACTACATTGCCAGAAACAAAAAACCTTTTCCCAGACCAGTGCCCTGCTATCTGCATCTTTTTTTTTTCTCCCAAGTTTTTTGTTGCAGAGAAATTCGACTTTTTTATGCACATAGCCTAGCAGGAAGTTCGTGCATCAGCTACCAAAAAAACCCCAAAAAAACCCCAAAAACCCAAAAAAACCCCAGGTTCTCAGGCACTGATGAAGTGATGCTAATATCACTTTTAATATCAATTTTATGTTTTAGCAAGTGCAGAGGACACAGTGTCTTGCCATGTTTTTTTCCCATTGAAAATGACAGATGAACAGCCTCCCCTTATTCTTCCAAGTAATTGTAGATTATGACAGTTCCTTGAATGGAGAGCAGTTACCCTACAGCTTCTTAACTTCATTTTCTCCTGGAATGAGACCTCTTCAGAGCAGCTGGATGACTAGAAAGGAAAATTTTGCAAAGTGCTACTTGGGTTTATACAGTTTCTATATGTGCTGCCCATAATAAAAGATAAATTAGTTCAAAGCACAGTGTTCTGTCAAGGCAAGGTGGATATTTTCATGCTGTGAATATGGTCTGATTCCTGATTTTACTGGCATGTCGATATAATCTCATCTGTGAGAGAACATGTTTTCTTTTTTTGTCCATGCAGAAAGAGCTTCCTTGGAAGAAAAGAATCTTCCCTATCCTGGGATGCTACCGGTAGATAAAAGGCTCCTACACTTACAGATTTACAAACTCCTTCAGTGTGTTCACGAGAAAGACAAGAAGCAAATAGAAAATCTGCTCCAGAAAGGATTCCCAGATCTCATTAACTACACGGAGCCTCAGGAAGGACACAGCGCCCTTCACTTGGCCTCCATGAAGAATGACATCGGGATGTGCCGCTTCCTGCTGGAACACGGAGCTCAGCCTAACGTCCACGACAACGTGGGGTGCACTCCAGCCATGAGGGCAACCGAGCTAGGCCACGAGGTGATTTTGGAGCTGCTAGCCAAAGCTAACGCAGACATGACCGCTGTGGATAACGAGGGGAAAGGTGAGTGGGGAGGAAACACCATAAGGCAGTCCCTTTGCTGTGGGACGTGTTTAGTGCACGTGAGGTGTCCCATCCAGGGAGAGGAGCTGTGCTTCAATTTTATCCTTAGAGCCCAACAGAAGCTGTTGGCCATAACAGCTTTGATGAAAATGAAAATAATTCTCCCTTGAAGAGTCTAGGCTTTTAAATCATAATTCTCCCCAGTACTGAGCTGAGAGGTAACTTATGATTGAGAATCCCATTCCTCCCTTGACCTGTGGCATACTGAACTCAGGTTTACTCCCCAGACTGAAGTCTTTTTTGCATGGATACACCCTCAGCGAAGGGGTCTCTGTTGCAGACTGGTCAGCTGTGAAGCTCACAGCCTCATAACCCTTCAGGTAATTTCCTTTTGTGATTTTCCTACCCTAATTCCCACTGATTTCCTTTGCAGGTATTTTGTTTTACTGCCTTTCACCTACAGGACGCCACTCCCACTGCCTGCAAATTGCCTTAGAACATGGTGCAGATGTCAACAACTGTACTACCACTGGGAGGTCTGTGCTTCTCCAAGCCTGTGAGCAAGCTCATGAGGTTAAACAAATATGCCTGATCTTCTTGGAGAAAGGAGCAGATCCCCATGCAAAAGACCCGGTATGAGCATTTCTGTAACTAAGAACAGGCACAGGAGTATAGAGCAGAGTACACGACCTTAAATCGTCACATTAAAATAATAAAGCAGTGAAAATTGCTTAACTATGTGGCAATGCCTCTTCCCCTCCTCTGTACCACCCTTTTTTTGGGAGGAGAGCGATTTAAGTATTTTTTTTAGATTTTTGTCAGTTTAGAGTGCAAATATTTGCCCAAATTAAATGTAACTGGGCCAGCTCTAAGGAGCTGCAGTTCACTGTACTTCAGTGGAGCAGGGCTGATTTCTATTTGCCTTGATGTGTCCTTAGATTTTCAGAGCTGAAATAATATTCACTAAAAGGTAAGTCCATTAGGGAAAATCTGATGAGCAATCGAGGCAGAAACAAAGCATAAGAAAGTTTTTTCTCTTTCGTATGTCTTAATCATTAATTTGTTTCCTTAATTTAACAAAGACCTGAAAGACTGAAGCTCCATATTATTGATAAATCAAGAAGCTCCAGCTTTCTCTTCAAGTTATCCAAAGCAAACATCCATTATTAGCTGGGAAAAGACAACGTTAAGGTGTTAGAGCAGGAACTTTTCCTCACAGAACCACAGAAATTCCCTGGTTGCTTTGCCTTCTTCATAGCACTCCTTCAGCCATAGCTCCGTGTGCTCCTGCTTTCAGGAGGAAATGAAGCTGGTATTTTATGTTGGATGTTGCAAAGATGCATGAGAAAATACTCACAAAATAAAGGATGATTCGAGGGACTCCAGCCTTCAGTGCACTCGAGTTGCTGGGATTTTAGCAGCACTATGACTAGATTCTGAAAGTTTACCTGCAAGTATCTTGGAAACTGTTGGGTTTGTCATTTTCCCCCAGTAACAGCTAAAAGGAGACTCCCAGTTTTATGCCTGCTTGGAAGAGTCAGGTCCCAGCGTCGCAGCTTTAGCAGAAGGAAGGAACTGTGAGCTGTTCTCTCTCTGCCCCGCAGGCCACGGGGCGCACAGCCCTGATGGAAGCTACAAGGGAAGGCTCTGCCGAGGTGGTGCTGGAGCTGCTTCACAGGGGAGCCGACGTGAACCTGTTTGACTTTGAAAGACACAGCGCCGCGCATTTCGCAGCCAAAGGAGGCTTCTTTGAGGTATTCCCATCTGTGGTGTCGAAGCATCGCTGCAAAGCCAAACCTGGGTGGGGGTTTTTTGTTGTTACAGGGTTTTGCTTTGGGTTTTGGGAGTGTGTTTTTGTTGGGGTGTTTTTTGAATCCATTATCTCAGCCAATCAAAGTGTAACGATCAGTAATCAAAAGCAGATTATTTTCAAGTATCAAAGGGATTCCAGCAGAGATAGATAGGCCAGACAGGGGCTTATGGAGGGCTAGCAAGAAGATTGTCCTTGGTGTCTACAGCTACACAAGGCTTCTGTTTCATCGGTTAAATAAACATAATACTATATAAAATTAACGTTGTATGTGTTATATATTAATGTTATATTTGCATTGATCGGCTGGACATGGGAGAGAACTTCATTATTAGAATAGGAATGTAAGATACTGCATTTATTTGTAAATCAGTCTCACAATTTCACATGTTAAGAACAGACAAGATTTTTGGTGGGACTCTGTTTGTTTTTCTAGATTCTGACGATTCTTTCAGGTTATAATGCAGACTTGAAACTGGTTGCTATGAATGGTAACACGCCCCTTCATTATGCTGCGGAGGGAGGATTTGCAGATTGCTGCAGGTATATAGGACAAAGAGGTACATTAAAACTAAGTTACTTCACAGCTGTTATCTGTATTCTGTTTCTGTGCTAAAGGAAAGATTTCATTTGGGTGTCTCTGAAGGATTTGACTTTTGGGTACCCTGTGGCAAAATTCTCATTCAGAAGGGCCTAACAGAGGCTCTTATGTGGATGAGAAAACATTTTCCAAGAAAGCAGGAGAAACACCAGGGATTTGTGTCCAACTTAGTGATGGACAGTGTTAAGTGGTTCTGGGTTTAGTTTGCTTTAGATATATTATACTGAAACTTCCAATAAAAAATCAATTTTTGATTTGATGATCATGAAGAAAAAAAAAAAATCTCTGAGCAGTCATGAGGAAAACTTCATGCCCTGAAGCAGCTGTGATCCTTTCCTGACTTGATCAGATGATTATGGCTCTTCAAGCTTTGATCCAAAATGCCACATTCTGTTCTTGTGACCAAACAAGTGATCCATTGCCAAATTGTAATGTTGGGGTATAGAAATAATAATTCTTCGTTTGCTTCTTGACCTTACTCACCACTTCAGGTAAAAATGTCAAGTTCCCACTGACCTTCTCTGGTTTTATACATATTCATGAGTGGATGAATGAATAGAGCATGAGTTGCTCAATGCTTCTCCCTCTGGGAGAAAAAACATGGACGTGTGGCTGACCTTGCAGCCTGGGATCAATGGTGTGGTTCCACCTACCATCGCCACTTAGAGCTGGAACAGTACAAAACTGTAGGCCTGTGCCAATGAGTTGCCTGTGTATTGCAAGTTTCCTGTACTATATAATTAGGGATTCCACTGCACTGTTAGCCAAACTGTGTCCATGTTTCCAGGCTGTGATCCCACCTGGTCCAACTTGGCCCATCTGACCCCGAGGGAGGTTGCCAAGAACGGTGGGTTCAAAGCAGCAGTGGCAGTGCTGCGCAAAGCTGAGAAAGCCTTTAAAATGCCAGACCAGACCCTCGCCTGGTACCTGAAGGTGTACGACTGGTCCTTGCAGCACAAGGAGGCCATCCTCAAGGAGCTTGAGATGGACGAAGAAGGAGATGGGACGGTATCCAGACAGGATTTTGTATCACTGATTCGGAAGCAGTGGGGCGCTGTGGACGAGGAACAAATAGAAATTCTTGCTAAAAAGCATGAAGTGTCTGCTGACAGGATCAGCCTTGACGATTTTTTTAAAGGCTCAAAATACTTGCAGAAACCCTTTCTGCTATCATCCTTTGGGCCCAAAGCAAAGAAGAAGAAGAAACTGCAGAGAAAAAAAGGCAAGAAAGGCCTCCCTGTGCCTGTTTGTGTAATCCCAAAGAGCGAGCGGCCGCTTTGGGAAGACGGCTTCCCTGCCTACATGGTGGAGGCTGTCCCAAACATTCCTGAAGAGCAGCGCTTCAAACGGGACCACCAACACGCCCACCCCGTGCTCGATGACCGTGCCTGGTATGTGGATGAGCCAAAGAAAACCTTCCTGGACATCAACTACCTTGTCAGAGAAGGAGACTTCGTGTCTCTGCAGAAAGCCTTCGATGAGGGTGTGCCAGTAGACGTGAAAGATAAATATTACAAAACACCTTTGATGGTCGCATGTGCGTGTGGCAACATAGTTCTTGTGGAGTTTCTTCTGAAGAAGGGGTAAGATAATTTCAATTTCATTGGTGTTTTGGGAAGGCTTTCAAAACCAGAAATACCCAGCAAATATTTGGATGCAAAAGGCTAGGGTTTGTTTTTCGCTTACATGACATTTAGTATTAAAGTTACTTCCCTAAGATCTCAAGTCACAGGGGGTAAGTTTATTATTTTTCCCATTTTAGTAGCATGGAAATGAAAACAGCCAAGAGATAAGTTCCCCTGGACTGACATTTTTGGTATCTGGACTGTTGGCATTAGGTCAGCTGCAGAGTTCATACCCGTGTCTCAAGTAGCGCATCCCCACAAGCCAACTCCCAAAACCAGGGAAGGATTCTGGGGGAATCTGTCTGAAATCACCGAGGGCATCCTGGACCTGCCCGTTCCACGTGGCTCGTTTAAACCTTCCCTTTGCTCTGCAGCTGAGGCAGGCTGAAACAGCAGGATTTACGTCAGAAGCCCCTGCTGCTAATTAGCCTGCTCCTCACATTAGAAGTGCTTCAGCAATTCTGTAGCCTGCAGATAGACTTGTGAAAAACCTCAGTGAAAGCTTAAAAACGAAAGTAATTTCAGGAAGACGCAGTCATACTTGTGTAATAGCATAATTTCTTACTGTCAGACTGCTGTGGTCCTACAGTCCTTCCCATAAATGCTTAAATGAATGTTTTTTTCCAAGATATTGACGTTAACTTTGCTCTCTTTACCCATAGATGGAATTCATGTAAATATTAATAGCTCAGGGAAAGTAGCTGTAGTCATTGCTCTGGTTCCTGCAAGACTAACAGTGGATCCACTAACAGTGGATCTTTGCACCCTGGTAATTACACTGACATTCCTAGAACATATGGAAAATTGTGTAATGTGTATATTCAGGTTTTCCAAAGATAAAGATGTAGGAGCTACCAAATTAATCCACCAGATTAATCTCTACTCTTTTACCAAGCCTCAGTAGACGGCACTGGAGTCACATCATATTTAACAATGAGACCTAGAAACACAGTAACTGAGATTAAAAAAGTAGTACCAGCTTTGAGATTTTTTTTCAATTGACAGAAATGAAAATGGAGAGGAAAGTAATCAGCAGCATTTAGGTTTGCATCTCTCAGCATCATGGGCTTGCAGTTTGGCACAGGCATTCAAATACCTTTTACAATATAACCTTTTCAGTACAGAACCACAAATCCATATTGGATACAAAACAAAACATTTATCCAGATACATGCTTAACATCTATTTCATTTAGAATTAAATTGGTGGCATCTACTTTCTATCTTCCTCCAGAAAGAATTAGAAGCAAATGAAATTTGGTCTGACGGGAAATTCTGTGCTTGATGGGAAGAAAATGCCAAGGGATTTTTAAATCCGTGCTGCACTGTCTCTGTTCCCATTGATTGGCTTCTTTCTGATAGAATGAAGTTAGGGAAAAGGGTTCAGGGAGAGTCTGAGTGCAGGAAAAGAGGTTGGGTTGAGAGGGAAAGTGAAATTAGTGAAGGAGCTTATTTTAATGAGAATCAAAACAAATTAAAACTGCATACGAATAAACCAGCACGGCTTAGTGGCTGAAAGATAAGAGAGATAAACAAGGTAGGTCAGGGGAATTGACTGTGCTAAGATCTCATCAAATGTAGAACGCTGGAAAAAATTACAATTTTAAACAAGAAGAACAGACGAATCTGTGCTTTTATCTAGACAGTCACCTGATCTAAAGAGCAAACAGCTATCCCTGGAAACATCTTCCTTCATAATTTTCCCTTTCTCCTTGTCTTTTGGGAAGACAGCAGCTTTTTGTCACCAAGTAAGCGGGACAGTGACCCTAACTCCCTTCAGGACCTCTAGGGCTGATCTTGCTTTTCCTCGGAGCTTCACCCCAAGGCAGCATATTGCAAGCACCTCCCCTTGCTTTCTCTAGAACATCCCAGTTTTAATTTGGGAGCAGGAGCAGATCCTAGTGCAGCAGCACAGCCGCTGAATGGTTTTGCAGTGCTCACATTCCCAAGGCAGACCTTCTGAAACTCGTCTGTCCAAGGGAGAAGCCAGCGCAGGGAAATGCAGCAGGCAGAGGGCAGCGACCCTGGAAGGAAAGGTGAACGCTTCTCTCTTGTGCAGGCGAGCTCTGCAATGCTGCCATGTGTCCTGTACCACCTCTCCTTGGCCCAGAAGTGGAATTCTGAAATTCCTTGATCTGCTTTCTGCCATTCTGGGTGGAGCTGGAGCACAAACAGCAGCAGCTTTTTCCGGGGCTAAGGTGTTTGAATGCCTGGCTGTTTTCCTGCAGCCGTGAAGAGCTGCACGTGAAGGACACCGATGGCCGTGGGGGGACACGAGCAGCAGCCAGGCACGTTTACAGTCACTATTCCACCACGAGTTCGGGGACTCCGGCGGTTTCAGAGTAGCAGCAGCACTATGAAAATAGCTGCTCACGTTGAATATGCCATTGCAGGGAGCAGCTCCAGCTGATTGCACTTGGAGCTGGGGCTGCTGCAGCCCCGACACCTCCAGCTGCCACAGCCGCTCTTATTCTGTGCAGGGCTGACGTGAACGCAACAGACAATTTCCTGTGGACTCCTCTGCACCACGCTTGCTACAATGGACACCTGGATATCGTGGAGGTGCTGGTGCAGGCTGGGGCAGCTGTGAATGCCCCTGCCATAGGCAGTGCCACCCCGCTGATGAGAGCCATCGAGGCCGGCAGGCTGGACATGGTCTATTTTTTAATCACCGCGGGCGCTGACGTCCAAGCTACGAACAGCAATGGTAAATAGCAACATCCCTCAAAACTGTTTTTTTCTTTATTAAAAAGCACTGTGAGAGCTGTTCTGCATTTAGGGTTGCTGTCAGGATCGGCACAAAGGTGACAGGTTCAGTCAGTTTTAGCATTATTGAAAAAAAGGTCAGCTTTCTTGGGCTTTACAGATCTAAAAAATGAAGTAACATGATTAATTACTCAATTCAGGAGACTTACTCCTCACAAGATACATACAGAGTTAGAAGTGGTTTAAATTAAAACATTCTATCTAGTTATTATTATTTGAGGGAAAATTAGATTTCATTTGTGGCCCAGAGAATTGTCTGCCGCTCAGTTAAGTGATTTATTTTTAGCCACAGGCAGCCCTGGTTAAAAAACTTCTTTGCTGCTCTACTTGTGAATATAACCCCTGAGGAAAAAAAAAATACCAAATCTGAGCTGGTACTGGAGTGTTGCCTCCTCCCAGCAGATCCCTCATTCAGTGTTATTTCCACTGTCTCCAGAGTAATTTAAGAGTTAACATGCATCACCTTTTGAGCTCTTGCTCTAACACAGGAAGCAACATTGCTGCACAGTGAGACTTTCCTTGCCAAAATGCCTAGTAGGGAAACCCTACTTCCAGAAGGGACGTGTGTTCCTTACTTCTCGAATCATGTGGAGTTTTGATTCTCACAGCAGTTCAGTCTATGTGACACTTTCCAGCCAGAGTCTCCTAAGAACCAGGAGGGGTTTTGTCCTTCGTTAAGCCCCGAGGTTGTTCATTGACACCACGGGGCTTTCCCTTGCCAGCCCCAGAGCAAGCACGGGCAGCAGGAGATGGCTGGCACAGCACAAGGTCAGGAATGCACACCATCTCCTAGTGCTAAATGCTCTCAGCTCTCACAGATCAAAATTACAACCTGCAGGACCAGAGTATTAAGCTGAAAATGTCAGAGCATTAAGAACAAAGCAAGCAATACAAGAATCCCTGCAATATTCCTGCTAAATGAAGTTTCAAGGCTCGTTCCTGCCAGGTCTTATTTCTGCAAGCAGTGCTGATGACTGCTGCTCCTTACACCAATGTCAGGCACGCTGTAGGGACACAGGATGGGTCATAAAACACTGGCCACATTAAATTCAGTTTGATTGTCCAGCTGCAACAAGCCAGTGCCAAAGTTAATTTTCATGGTTTGCACAGATTTATTAATTTTTTTAATACAGGAATGAGTGTTCTTGATCTTGCTCAAGTATTTGAAGATTCTACAATAATTGAACTGCTCCAAAATCAACTGCAAATTGTGGAAGAAGAACAAGAAAAAGAAGAAGCAAAGGCAGCAAAAGGTGGGAAGCCAAAACCAGCAGAGGCACCTGTGATAAAAGAGGTATGAGAGATGGTAACAAAGGACTGATTTGCTCTAATAGTTAGCAGGGAGATTCTTTCTTTCTTTCTCTCTCTCTTTCTCTCTCTCTCTCTCTCTCTCTCTCTCTCTTTCTTTCTTTCTTTCTTTCTTTCTTTCCCACCCTTTTCTCTCTAACACTGTAACTCGGGCAGCTGTGTTAAAGTATTTTCAGATGCCAATACTTGTTCTTGTGAGTATTAGAACTTGTTCACTGGTGGAAATTTGTCTTGCTAATTATACAAACTTCATGTCTTCCCCAGGCACACATAAGAATGATGTCCTGTATCACTGACAGGATATAGAAAAAGATTTCCATTTTTGCTTTCTCCTTCCTCCTGAAGTATATGCTCATCCAGCTCTGTTGTGGTAAACACTGAACCACAATTTCTTAATAGGAGAACCTCTTTTTTTTCACAAGATAATAAAAAATTTTAATAGTTTTTTTTCACAAGATAATAAAAACAAGATAAACAATACCCTTCAAATAGGTGAAAAAGTTTTTATTCTCGTAGTTGAACTCAATGAGATAATACTAGGCTTGCTAACTTCCTATTTTCCATTTTGTCCCATATCCTTCCTCTTCCACAACATCTCTGAGTACTGTTTCTCAAAACCTGTACTGATGTTTGCCTGTTTTCTTTCCAAATTATTTTCCTGCACCCTCTGGGAGCCTTGAGCACCTCAGCACTGCCCAATTCCCAAGCTGACATCAGCCTCCGTGACCACAGCCAGGTTCTCTGATTGTGCTTGAGACCTTCCTAAATCACCAGTGGTATTTCTTAGTCCCATCCAGGATGCCATTTAGGGAGAAGATGAAATTGTATTTGCACAGATGGAAGTGTCCCTCAGTGCCCTGGACAGTGCAAGAAATATGTCCCAGTAATTAAATGCTGACATCCCCCTTTCACAAAGGTTTTGAATGCCAGGGACAGCCCAGGACTTTCAGAGGCAGGAGGATGACAACCTTAGGTGCTCGTTTATTCCTCACTTGGAAGAGGATGGGATAACCAGTGGTACAAGGTGTATGCCTTGGGAGTCATAAAGAGCAGGTAATGTTTTAGTGCTCAAGGAGGAGAGGTGCCTTTTACCTTTCAAAAGGTTGGACCTTGCAATTTTTGATTTTAAAAAATCAGCTTTGAGAAAAACAGATTCCGAAGAGATTAAGGAAAATATTCTCCCAGTAAACATTGTAGGGGATTTATCAGAAGATGCAGGATGCATGCCTTGCTTCTGAACATGACATATTGATGTCATTGGTACCTTTTTCCCCTTCAGTCTCCAGATGTATCTCAGCCACCTGAGGAGACACCTGCTCCTGAAAAGATGAAGCGTTCCCGTAAGGACAGTGCTGCTTATTGGAGATCTTTGGCACCGAGAGAAAACAAAAATGACATCTCCTTCAGACCCAGAAAAGTAGGTGCAGCAGCAAAACATGAGTGCACTTCCATGGTAACTTAAAGGCAGACCTTGCTGAGATCAAAACCCAGAACAATCCAATGAAATTTCCACCCTTGAATTAGCTTAGAGATGATGTGACACAGCCTGGAGAGGTTTCCACCACACAGCAGTAAACTGAAGAGTTCATGGATGTATATTATATAGTAATACCTATATTTGTATAAAACAAATATTTGTGGAAATCAAGCTCTTATCAGGTTTTAAAATAGGATTAAAATGGAGCCGCATTAAAATACAAATTCAACTACATCTATGATATGTATTTTTATACTCCTGCTTTTAAAAGATAGGAATCTATTTGCATAGCACGGGCACCAACTTCTAACTTGCCCTGTTGATTAGTTATCACACGATGACTTTTGTCAGTGACAGTTACTGATGGATCACAGCACACTAAACATTTGCTTCCTAGAGTTGCAATAGTGGAAATAAAGTGGACCCTTTTCTGTCAGGGTCTTGTTTGTACACACTGAGAAACAGAACAAGACAATGAGATAAATTTTGTAATATCTTTTTCTCCTTTAAAAGGAAAAGAACATCACTGCTGGCTGAGCAGTTGTGTTTATCATTTCCCTGACCCTGATCTGTGCTAGTTTCTACAATGTCTCAAAGGCCCGAGGCTACATAGCTGATGATTCTACAGCTAATTACTATTTTCCACTCTGAGGATCGTGAGCCCGAGTCAGTAATTTTAAATAATTACCTTAAGATCTTCTTTCCCATATTATCTGTAATGGGAGTCCATGGCATGTTACAGATTGGAAGTGACAACAAGAAAATGCTCTGTTTACACACACACAGATGGTTGACCTGTCTTCTGCTGGGAGGCCACACTGCTTCTTTGCCATGTCTCAGAGTGGAAAGGAGTGCTAGAACACGGCTCTCTTTGGCTAATGGTATCTTCTTAGTGCTTCTCTTGAAAAAATCCCGTCCAAATTAACTACAAATACCTTTATTTTGTAGATATGGAGCCCTGATGCCACAGCAATACAGCTTGCAGAAAAGCAAGAATCACTCCAAGAACGTGCTGCTCTTTATGGTCACATGGAAGATTTTACAACTCTCTTCAACAGAAAGTTTAACAATTAAGCACAGCATCTGGAAGAAGTTACTTCAACACATATTTTGAGAAGACAAAGATGTAAAAGGAAGGAATTGTGCAGTGCTCAGTAAATATATCTCAGTTACCAAAAAGAAAATCATATCAAGCTTTTCCTCTACAGATTATGTTGCTTACATCCAATCTTTTGTTGAGGGCTCAGCCTGGAAAAAGATTTAGCCTCGTGTGATTCTAAGTCTTGGAGCTGGCTCAGTATACTTGATGGAATAGCCACTGTTGAGACACACACGTCTTTTGTAAAGGTGTGGCTTTATAAGGCTTTCTCTACCCCAACACAAAACTTCCTCCTGGAAGATACATCACGCTTCTACTCTAAATATATAGATATGAAGATGGCATTCAGTAATTAGCCAGGACAGCAATGTTCTGAGTCATCTGTAGAGGCCGCAGAGAGTTCAGAATTTACAAGCAGGACTATCACTGCCTAGTGTACTTCTTCCATGTTCTCCCATTCATTTACCAAAGTGCACCTGAGTCCTGAAACTGCTTCCACCCGAACGGGCACACGTTGTTTTCCTTCTGATTCCTTGAAAGGATCATTTTCTCCATATAACAATCTGTAATCCATTTGCCATGTCTCCCACAGACCGTAGATATCTCTCAGATGAAGGAGGGCTCTCCTAGGGGGTGCTGGTGGAGACCTGCACTGCAGAGTTCCACTGGGATCATCGAGTCCAACCTTTGACTGCTGTGTCAACCAGACCGTGGCACCGAGTGCCACATCCAGTCTTTCCTTAAACACCTCCAGGGACAGTCACTCCACCGCCTCCCTGGGCAGCCCATTCCAATGTTAACCCCTTCCATGAAGAAATTCCTCCTAAGCTCCAACATGAATATTACCTCTTCATCCTCCAGGTAGTTTTTCCTAAGCTCTTCCAATTTGCCAGAGGGAGTTATTAACAAACACTGTTCTGGGGCATCCAGAATTGATGTCACATTCATAGTTCCAAATTCTTTGCTTCTAGCTTCTTCCTAAGAGATTTATCTTGCTCCATCACCTCCTGAAGGACCAGTTGAAGGAACAGATTCATTTCCCATTCCCTCTGAACCACTTCTGGTTCAGCAGCTTCCTGTGAGCATTCCTGAGAGCTGCAAGGCTTTCACCAATAATGACCCTCTGAGGGTTATCCTGACTTTTTCCCTGGAGAAAAACATTCCAACAGGTGTGCACCCCACAGATCACTCCACCACAGCCAAGAGACCCTGTCTGTGATGCCAGTTTAACATTATGACCCACCTCAGGCCAGGTAACTGAGGTTCTTGTTAATAGATCCCTCAGGGGAATTCGGAGTGAAATGACACTGAATGACCAGTGTATGATTTTTATCTGTCAGCATAAAGTTTCTGCTGGCTGCAGAGGATCATAAATAACCAAAAGAGTGCTTCAGTTAAGTCACAGAAGGCAGCGTGGGCAAGGAGCCCGTGAACAATTGTAAATGAAACTGCATCTCTGAAAGAAGGAGAAGCAAAGGGGCAATTTGCTGAACAGTAGCCATCAAAATAAAATCAAACAGCAGTCAGAAATTAAACTGGAAGGTAAAACTGTGTGTCTGACAGAGCTCTGTCATGGAGATTACCTAGAACAGTTCACTGCCTTCACATGTCCAGCGAGGCTTTTCTTGGTTCTTAGTATTAGGTTGAGCAGCACACCTTTCCTTGTGGGATCCTCCACTACCCGTGTTAGGGAGGGACCATCAAAGCTTTCCAGGAACCTCCAGGACTGTCTGTACTTCGCTGTCAGGGTAGTTAAAGTCCATCCCAAGAGGGGAGAACCAGGACCTGCGACACTGAGGCTGCTTTGAGCTCCCTGCATTGTGGCATCACAGTGGTGATGAACAGGAGATGTGATGTGAGGAGTGGTGATGGAATAGGAGGCCGTGTCCTGCGCTGGACACTCACCAGTCCCTAAGGGATGGAGGATTAGGAAAACCTGCTTGGCCTGGAGGAGGCAGAGCTACCCACAGCTTTCTCCACCATCAGACTAGCCCAGGACAGTGTGACACAAAGAGCAGCACTGCAGGCACACAGCCCCTCGGCAATACCTGAGCAGGTAACATCCCAGCATCCCTGGCCCAGCCGGCCAAGGGAACTGCGGGCCATCCCGAGGCTGTGGAGTGCAGCTGGGATGCTGGCAGAAGGCTTGGCAGGGCAGGGATTGTCATGTCGGAAGCTCCAGACTTGGTGAGGCAGAGGCAGACAGGTCAGCACGTTCTCCCCCTCCCTGCCTGCCCCATGGGCCTGAGGACACGGGGACAGTGGGCTCAGGTGGGGCTGTCCTCACAGCGCAGGTGGCAGCTGCCAGCATCGGCCACCACGACGGCCGGCAGCACGCGGCCGAGTCTGAGCGGTTCAGGAAGGCCAGACTGCGTGTGGAGAAGGCCATTAAGGTTTGAGGGGTTTGATCTCGCCCTGCCCCGAGATTCCATTCGTGCAGCCCTAGCTCAGGAGAGCTGAGGCAGAGCACGGGGCCGGCAGGCTGAGCTCGCTGCCCTCCCTGCAGGAGAAGAAGATCTTTGCGGTGCAGGGCCCTTATCCCATCATCCGCCACCTGCTGCGCGCCCGGGGCTGGGTGGAGAGGAAGCTGTCCCGCCACGGCAGACAGCTGAAGCAGCAGCAGCTGGAGAAGAGGGCAAGCGGTGGCGGCGATGAGCGGGAGGCAGCGCTGAAGCCACGCGGTGGGGCACAGCCCTTCCCGGGCACCTCAGAGCCCCTGCACCATCCACGGCCACGCGACACGGAGAACGAGGGGGGCAGGGAAGATGAAGACCACAACGAAGATGAAGAGCAGTGCAGTGAGGACTCTGATGACATCCATGACCTCATGGTTAGCTAGGAGGGCTTTGCCTGAGCTCTGCCACAGCTCCCCACATCCGTCCTTCCCCTGGGACCCTCGGGGCAGGGCACAGCCTGGGGCAAGGGACTGGGGCAGGACGGTGGCTCACCGCAGCCCACTCCCTCCCGCAGTCCTACTTGGTGCAGGACCAGGTGCCAAACTTCCTCTGGACCATTCGCCTCAGCCACATTGACCAGAAGCTGCTGCCGAGGATCGAGGTGGTGAACCGCTATCCCCGGCTGTCCGCGCTCTGCACCAAGGTGAGCATGGAGGCCTCAGGAAGGAGGGAGCAAGGGGTGGGGGCGTCCAGAAGGGAATGACAAGCTTCTCTAAATAGGAGGGGCTGTGCCAAAGCCTGCAAAATTTGCTCTGGTTCGAGCAAGTTGATTTCAACACCTTTTTCCCCCGGTGCTATCGGCTGGGATTGGATGAGGAGGAAGCCTTCATTGGTGAGCCCGGGGCTGCTCCCTCCTGTCACCTTCCCATGTCCTGTGCAGAACTGGCTAGGGCACGATGCTTCCCTCTTGCAGAGGATTTCCGCCTGACGGCAGCTCGCAGCCTGCTCAAACTGGCCCTGCAGAAAGTTGGGGACAGCCCGGTGGGGACAGAGCAGCCCCCAAAATCCGACGGGATGCCAGGTGAGTGCATGGAGCTGGCCCAGCGGGGCGGAGGCTGGGAATGAAACGGGGACTTCGGGGTTGAGGGCTGAGCTTGGAGGCTGAGCCTCTGCTCCTGCCTGTGGCTTGGGATCCCTGGCTCCCTGCCCTGCCCTGGCTCCAAAAGCACCCATCCCACGGGGAGGCTCGGTGCTCCAGCCCCACCGAGCTCCAGGCCGGTGCAGCGATCGTGTCTCTCAGCCCATGCCGTCCACAGCAGGGCCGTGCTCCCCCCTGCATCCCCAGCTGGTGGAGGAGGCGCTGGAGGTCTGTGAGCAGCACCTGGGCGTCCTGGGGCACCGCGACATCGACAGGAAGACGCCGTCACCCTGCCGCACATGCATCGACTGGGATCGCTTCCTGCAGGAATACTACCGCGTGGCACAGTGAGTGCCGAGCGCGACGGCGACAGCGGGCAGCGCTGGCAGGGCCGGGGCTCAGCCCTCCGTGTCCCCCCACAGCCAGGGGAGCAGGCTGGTGCTGAGCACGGAGCAGCGGGAGCAGTGCCAGGACCTGCTGCGGCGCCTGGAGGAGAAGCTGCCGCAGCTCCGCATAGAGGGCGACCTCAACGTCTGGATCCTCAAGCCCAGCGCCAAATCCCGCGGCAGGGGTGAGGCTGCGGGAAGCGCGGGGGGCGCCCACGCCCGCAGGGAAGGGATCCCACCGTCGCTGTGTTGTCCAGGCATCGTCTGCGCGACGCGGCTGGAGGAGGTGCTGGAGCTGGCGCGGACCTGCAGGGACCCCGCGGCGCGGGTGTGCGAGTGGGTGGTGCAGAAGTACGTGGAGCGGCCGCTGACCATCTTCAACACCAAATTCGACATCCGGCAGTGGTTCCTGGTGACTGACTGGAAGCCGCTGACCGTCTGGTTCTACCGAGACTGCTACCTGCGCTTCTGCTCCCAGTCCTTCTCGCTGTGTCACCTGGAGCCGTGAGTGTCCGCCCCTCAGCCCCGGCTCGCAGTGCCCAGCTGCCCCTGACCCAGCCCCGCTCTCCGCGCCCCAGCGCCAGGCACCTCTGCAACGTCTCCATCCAGAAGCGGTACAGAACGCTGCAGCCAGACCCCCGCGTGCCCCCCGACAAGATCTGGTCCAACGAGCAGTTCCAGTCGCACCTGGCACAGCTGGGCCGGGCCGATGCCTGGCAGCAGGTGATGGTTCCCGGCATGAAGGCGGCGATCCTGAACGCCCTGCGCTGCGCCCGGGACCGGGTGGGCTCCCGCAAGGGCAACTTCGAGCTCTTCGGGGCCGACTTTCTCATCGGGGAGGACTTCCAGCCCTGGCTGCTGGAGATCAACTCCTGTCCCACCATGAGCCCCTCGGCGGCGGTGACGCGCCGGCTCTGCGCCAACGTCCAGCGGGACACGCTGCGCCTCGTGCTCGACCGCAAGGACAACCCCGGCTGCTCCATTGGGGCCTTTGAGCTCCTCTACAGGGAGGTAGGCTGGGGGCTGGGGACAGCCACAGCCCAGGCACCCCGAGCCCCCGCTGCCTTCTGTGTCTCCCTGCAGGCGCCCGTGTCCTCGTGTCTGACTGTGGGGCGGAAGCTGATGGTCACAGGCTGTTCCCTGAAGAAGCCCCAGCTGGGAAAGCATCAATCCCAGGACAAAGCCCCCTCTACTGCACCCAGTACTCCCCAGCTCCCTGCACTCTCAGGGGACAGAGCCAGCTCGGTGCCCTGGTCCAGAGCAGCACGAGAAAAGCTGCCTCCTCTGAGGCCGCAGAGCAGCTGCTGCCTGCCCAAGTGCGACCCTCCAGCAGTGCCACAGCCCCCGGACTGCTGTGCTGGGAGCCAGGAGCTGCCGTGGCTTCTTCACCTGGTTAGGCAGCCTGAAGAAACTCAGCCCCTGATCAGTAGCTGTCCCGTGGATAGAGTGCCTGGATCACCCACCCTGGGAGCCCCCAGGAACCCCTCGGGACCTCCAGGCTACTCTGCTGGAGACCAGGAGTTGCCATGGCTCCTCCACCTGGTGGTGGCACAGCCCAAGGAAGCTCAGCCCCAGGAAACTCAGGCACAGACAGCTTTGCTGCCGAGTCCCAGCTGTCCTCTGGGTAGGGGCCCTGTGCCACCACCCCGGGGAGCCACCGGGAGTCCCTGGCACCCTCCAGGCGGTTCTGCTGGGAGCCAGGAGCTGCCGTGGCTCCTTCACCTGGTTGGGCAACCTGGAGATGCTCGGCCTCGGGAAGCTCACACCCAGAAAGCCGAGCCCAAGGCGACTCTGGCCCCGAACGATAGCCGTTTCCAGGACAGGTTGCCACCGCTCCAGAAAGGCGGTGGCAGGAGGCCCTGGCGACCCCCGGGCTCCTCTGCCGGGAGCCAGGGATTGCCACAGCTCAGACAGCTGGGTGGGCAGCGCCAGGCTGCTCTGCCCCAGCCAGTTCTGCCCCCCATCAGTGTCTGTTCCCTGGTGAGGGAGGCTGTGCCACAGCCCCGGGGAGCCCCCAGCAGACCCTGGCGACCCCCGGGCTGTGCCCCGGCTCCTGCAGGGCTTCCTGCCAGGCCAGGGCGCCTGCCCTCGCTGTAACAGAGCGCCCGGGCCCTGCCTGCAGCAGGAGAAGCACACGCCAGCTCCCAGGAGGATGCAGAAGGTCTGGCACGCAGTGACAGCCCCACGAGGGGACAGTGCCCTGTCCTGGATGGGTAACAGCAGCACCCGGCTGCCTCCCACAAACACGAGCCCACCGCTGTGCTGTGGTAGCCACCCCAACCTGCCTGCCTGCTTTAAATAAACCTAATAACCTTTAATTTAACTGCCTAATAAACTTTAGTGAGAAGGAGCCTGGCTTGGATCCTCTGTGTGTGGGAGATGACACTGCAGGCAGGAACGAGGGCTCCTGGGGCAGCTCCTCTGCTGGGATACAAAGAGAGGAGGGAGGAAAGCCACCTCCACTCCTGCCTGCCCAGAGAGAGCTGTGGCAGTGGTGCCATCACTGCACCCAGCACTGGGAACAGGCACAGAGTGCTGGCAGGGCTGGTGCCCCCTGCAGCGCCAGGGGCATGGCAGGAGGAATCCCATCCTGTGTGCGTGTCAGGAACATAGGTGGGCGCTTGAGCCTGGCAGCAGGTGGGCAAAGGGAAGTCAAGTGTCCTCAGAGTTCCCTGTGGGCACTAGGGCTCCTGGGGCTGCTGATGTACAGGAAAGGAGGTGGGAGGGAGTGCAGGGGGCCCCTGGGGCAGCAGCAGGTTCCTTTTATTCCAAGGTAAATCCACCTTGTACGGAATCACAGAATGGGTCAGGTTGGAAGGGACCACCTCCCTGCTCCAGCAGGGTGATCCCAGAGCACATGGCACAGGATTGTTTATCTGCAGGAGGAACATTCCTTAGTCTCTCTGGGGGATCTGTGGCAGTGTGTAGAGCGAGTTCTTCCTGACAGGTGGAACTGGCACTGCCAGAGCAGCTCCTTTGCGGGCAGAGAGCGGACAGGATCTCATGGCTGCCCAGCCCTTGTGCCCACCGGGCTCTGTGCCTGCTGATGGTCCCAAGGCTGGCTGGGCCAGGCCCCTCCTGCCCCTCTCTGAGCTGGGCAAGACATGACCAGTGCATGACACATGAGCTCAGAAAAAGGCTGGTTCTGACAGGGAGATTAACTGGGAGAGTTCTCTGCTGTTAGAGCCAGTTCCTCAGGCCTCCTCTCTGCAAGAACCACGACGTTCTTCCTCACTGGGAGCTCCTGCTGCATTAAGGTACAGACAGACCATTTTCTGCTGGCTGCATTCATCAGGGCCACTGAGAGCAAGTGGAAGAGAATCTGGATGCAAGGGGAAAATCAAACCTGGCCAGCAGCAGGGGCCATCTCCTGCATCAGCTTGGATCATCTACCCATGTTGGTAGTAGCCCCTGAAAAAGTTGTTTGGCAGAGCAGGTACTGAGGGGGGACTGTCCTCTGTTCCCCTAGGAAATTCATATGGGCAGGATCCTTGTGCCTTCTCAGCCCTGCCAGAACGGGCTGCAGACTCCCAGTCTTCACATGCTCCACAAAAAGAAAAGGAGGAGAGCTGACCTAATTGGTGTTTTTATATCTACCACTGAATCAGAAAACCCAGTGCTCAGAAAACATTTTTGCATGACTGATCAACTCATTCAGATGCCCAGAGGCAGAAGTCAGAGCAAACAGAGGGGCTTGGCTGGAGTCAGGAAGAATCTTTCAAGACTGTCCTCAAGGCTGGCAGTGAGGACGTATTTAGAGACTTCCCCTTGTCCATTAGAAATGGAGTAGGAGAGTCTCATTGCATGAAGCAATGACAGCAGCAGGGGAAGATTTTAGGGATCTGAGAGCAGGTGTCACAGGGGGAGTCAAAGGACGAAGCTGTGGAACTTAAACGGCGTCAGCAGGAATAAGGGTGTTGAACAAGCAGCTGGAAGTAAGCTGTGAGAGAGGGAAAGAAACTGGTTATGGAAAAGCTGAGCGATCATTTTGGTTTTAAAGAGGACCAAGGGATAGTCAGAGAGAGAGAGAGACCTTGATAAGAGAGAGGCAAGCTCTGCTCTGCCAAGTGACAGATCCTTCTGGGAAGCTGAATCACTTGTGTGTCAGAAAATGTCGCCGAAAACAAGGAAATTTGCAGGTAGGAGTTCAAACAGATTACTACTGTGACTCAGACTCTTGAGATGGATAACACAAACAAAAAATAAATCAAAGGGCAAAACCGAGGCAGAAAAGTTAAGCAGACAGAGAGCAGCAAGGAAAAAAGGAAAGATGAACTCTGCATATGTACTCAACCTAAGGCCAGAGGACCTGTATACTGGTGTGTGTGTATATATCTATATATATAGATATATATATATATAGATATATATATATACA
>VWZN01001188.1:267240-292429 GCA_013396955.1 Regulus satrapa
AAAAAAAAAAAAAAAAAAAAAAAAAGGTAGGGTGAGGGTTAAAGACACTTGAATTTCTCTCTCTCTGCATCAGGAGCCATTCTGAGAAACTTAGCCCTGCCCCATCCACTGCTGCTTACAACCCCACATTTAGATCAGGCGCCTGTTTTCCATCAGCAACTCTGGGAAGGGGCTACCTCTCACAGGGTCTTGCCCAGACCCTGTGCAGAACTCTGGGGAAAAACCCAGGAGAGGATATTCTCTAATCCCTGCTCAATAAGGTAAGACAAAATCTGCCCTTCTTATAGAGATAAATGAGCAGGGATGGACTCAGACTACTGCAGATTCCAACAGGCTTAATTTTCTCCCGAGCTCTGCTGTTCCCATCACCTGCTGCAAAACAGATCCTTAAACCACACACAGGCTGCTCTGCCTCTCCTGCATGTGCTTAGACCAGTTGAGAGGAGAATAAAAACCAAGACAAAACAACAAACCATTAGGCAGGTTCTTGGCTGAAGAGGCAGAGCTGCTTCAAGCCTGCTCCTCTGCTGCCTCTCGACATCCTCCTGGACAATCTCCGTGGCTCAGAGCTGCTCTGAAGGGCCTAGAGGGAAATGACTCCCTACAGCACCTGCCAGAGAGCTGAAAACTGCCAGCAGGCTATTCCTGTGCCCCTTCACTCGGCCACAGTCGGGAGGAAACGCAGCCCCGTGGATTACACACCGACCCAGAAATGCAGAGCCTTGCTTCTCCGCTGCCCGTCTGGGAGCGATCGCTCCATTCCTCGATGCTTGACGTGCCGCCTCTGCAAAGCGAGGGCGCCCTTTCCACTGGAAAGCAGCGTGAGAGCTGTTGGTAACGAGATTTATGGTTATTGAGGAGTTATTTAGTACAGCTTTTAGCTCGTGCTCCATTGATTTTGTTTCACAGACTCTGTGGCTCCTGCTGCTCTTGCCGGTTAACTCACACCGGCCCTCCGGTATCTTCTGGCCGTGGTGCTTCTGGAGGAGGATCCTGGGACTCAGAGCTGTGCAGATCACCAGGGGATTTACAGTCTAAATTAGAGCTTCAACACAACCTTGTTTCTTTTTGTGTTATCCCCTTGGACCGGGTGCTTGCAGCAAGCATAAACCACAAGCAGCAGTGTCATATTTAACTCATGTGATACTTAAGAGGGTGAAACAGCTTTCTCTGGTGAGAGTAAGCAGTGAATGTAGATCCTAAAGTAGGTCATTCCTCATCTGTCCTGTTGCTTCTATGACTTGTGGCCAGTTCAACACCCCCTGTGAGCTCTGCTGCCCTGCGCTGTCATGCTCTGCAGTCCCAGCGAAGCGATGCGTTATGCAGTGGAGGGTTTCTCTGAGCTGATGCATTTTTTGATCCATAACGAGTCATTTTAAACAACTGTGCAGCAGGGCAGAGGGAGGTGCCTTGTCCAGGTTATGGTGTTTGGGTTTAGGTGAGGAGGTGGGTTAAAAGCAGCTAAATGCACCTTCTGCCTCCAAGACTGTTCTTGGTTGCATTATTTGGATAGCAATAAGCAATTTTCCCCTTCAGTAAAATCTATACCATTTGGCTCAGTGGGATTAACAACCAATAATTAAAAATAAATTTTAAAACAAGCCAATGTGGCAGAAGCAGACTGCCTGTATGTGTCTGAGCACCGAGGGCCTGAGTCACCGAAGGGGAAGGTCTCAGGAAGCCCATGCCAACATCAAATCATTCAGCAGCACTTCTGCTTTGATTATGCAGTTGTCATTTGGCCACAGTCACAAAACCAAGTCTCCCTTCAAGTTGCTGAGCTGCCAGTTTGTGGTCCACTCTGAAACAGCACAAATCCAGGGTGAGTGCTGCCTGTGCTTTGCCTCCCTGGTCCCCATCTCTGAATTAAACTGGGTAGCTTAGGAGGCAGTGCAGCAGGATTTTCCATTTGCTAACCCTAGCAGAGACAGCAAGCCACCCCCAAACACATCATCCTACCCTACAGTTGCCTTTAAACTCAAATCAAAACCGGAGCAGGATGTCAGTACTCCTCTTCTAGACCCAAAAGCCAGGTTTCCATTCAAACACTTTTGTTTTGCTCCAAATCCCATTCAAGAAGTCACACCAGACAGACTGTGTCTGCAGACAGGAGACATGAAAATGCCTTTGCCATGAGGGGAGTTTGTGGACATTGGAGCCTCTCTACAGCACCGCTGGGCCCTCTGCTCTTCAGGATGCAAATAATCCTCACTGAACTGCACTGACGGATTTGGATTTTCATTTACTGGGAGAGAACGGCCAATTCTTAATAAGGTAATTAAAGGTCCTCTTTAATAAACCAGCACAAGGCATTTTACGTCTCCCATCTAGTGCCCAGTGCGACCAAAGTTCAGATAAACACACTGACAAAGAAACATCCATTTTACCTAATGCTTATTGACCAGGTTTTAAAAGCAGTAGGCTGCTGCAGGAATCCTCCTGAGAGCTCCCTGCTGCTGGGGGCTGCCTGCACGCCTTGGCTCGCTCGGCTGGCATCCAGAGAGCGCCTTCACAGCCTCCCATCCCTCCAGTGGGAGATCAGAGCTTCTCCAGCTCTCCACCTTCCTCTCCCATCGCTTCCTGCGACGGTGGCTGAGAGCTCCGTGAGAGCCAGCCTGCCCTGGGCTCCTCGTTAGGGCGCTGTGCTAATTAATATATCGGAGGGGGCTGTCGGGAGCACGCGCTCATTAACCGCGAGCCCGGTGGAGACGGGCTGGGGGGAAGTGGGATGCTGGAGCTGGTTTCTTTATTTAACTCCAGATTTTTTTGCCTCCCTCCAGCAGCAGCTTTCTGCCTGCACTTCTCTAACGCTCTCTGTCACAGCCCCAGGCATCACAACAACTTTGATTCCTTAAAGACAGACACAAACTATATTTGCACTGAATTATTTTTACCCATAGATAGCACAGATGTGAAGACACTACAAGAAGTGAGAGTGTCTTAACAAAACCAACCTGCCACGCTCAGCCCCAGCGTTTCAAGATGCTTGTGAATAATCTGGAGATTTCAGGTCAACCAAAAGGCTGTTAAATTATATCCATGAGGATCTCTTTCTGAATTTCTAGTGCAGCTGGATGGCAAAAGCACAGTGGCCTCTCTCCTGCTGTCATTTTTGCTGGAAAACAATCTCTCAGTTTATGCTACCTGCTGTCATCATTCTTTTGGCTTTGCTTTATCCCTCATGACCTCTGCCTCATCACAACAACTGAAATCTGTTTGGCCTGCCTTGTTTCACCTCTCTTTCTCCATCTCTCCCTGTCCAAGCCTGCACCTCATTGTTGCTTCCCCTTCCCAGACAGGCACCATGCTGGTTTTCTCCTCTGCTCTAGGTGGTGTTTCTTCTTTCGCTACATCGCTTCCAGCTCCGTGTGCTTCTCCTTCTTGCATCTGCCTCTTCCTCCTCATGGTTATCTTGGTTTTCTGGCCCTCCTTTCATTAAAGCAGGCAACATTCCCGCAAAGGAGGAAGCGCTCAGGGCAGTCCTTGGGCAGGGTTTTGGATTCCCATTGCTCACAGAGTCTCCTTCAGTTACCCCAAAGGGAGTACTTAGCTCAGCAGATAAGTTTTCAGCTGCCAGAGAGCAAAAGTCCTCAGGAGGATTCTCTATTTCTGTCGAGAGCTTCTCCATTGCTACCACCACATACCCAGATCATATATCCTAATAATTTTCCATGGGAAAAGACAAGTCAGCCAGAACCTTGTGACTTTCAAAAAGCAATCACTGATTATCTCAGGGTTACAACCAGGAATGCCTCGAGGAAACTTGTACTTCTGAATGCAGCCAGGGCACACGCAAAGATTTCTCGTTGGCAGGATTGAAATCTGCATTTGTGCTGCCAAAACGCAAACGCCGCGGCGAGCCAGCTGAGAGCACAGCGCTAGTTCCAGCTCTTTAAATCACCCAGATGCGTGGCTGACCAGCATTGCTCGCTCTGTATGCTGGGCCCACAGCTGCAGATCAGACCAGCAGGAGCTTGTGTCCACATCCCAGCCTACACACGTTTAGCAGGGGCTGCTGGCACGGCAGGGAGCGGGTTTGACAATTGCCACGCGGTGTTTCGGAGCCACCAAACACCATGTTCTGCGTTTCCTTTGGGGAATTTGAGAGCTGTGATCCTTACAGCTCCACACAGCGCTGGGAGCTGGGGAAGGGACAGCATGGAGAGCAGCAAAGCCACCCATCACTGCTTGTGTAAGGTGCTACGTTCAGTTTGATCTGCAGCTCTTCTTTCCCAGCTCTGGCTTGACCGTGCTCTGCAGACATGAGGAAGCACAGTGCTCCAAGGCCAAAAAGTCAGCCCAAAGTGAAATGATCATGGCTTCCTGCTTCCAAGGCAGACTCTCACCTTTGTAGGGGTGGTGTGTGACCTGCAGGGCCAGACCAGCTCCATCACAGGGCTCAAAGCTGGTTAGATTTGGCCCCTCCTGCTCTCACCGCTGCAATTGCTGAGATCTGTCTCCACTTTGTGCCCAGCATAAGAGGACAGACACGTCCTGGGAGCTCTGGTCACCCCCAGCACGGGGCCAGCAAGAGGCTGGAGTGGCAAACCACGCATGGGGACTCGGCAAGCCACGGGAGCACGGTAACTCTAGCTGGGAATTGCAACGCTCCCTTGCCGTGGAAGGATGTCTGCCGTGAGCGTTCCCCAGAGCCCTGCATTCCTGCTCTCCAGCAGGTGCAGCAAAGCGAGTGTCAGCACGGAGGAAGATGCAGCTGCACCTCCCTTTAGGGAAGGTGTGATCCCAAGGGTGACAGGGATAACAGACACCTCGAAACCGCCTGGGTTAGATCAGGCTCTGTTTGCCCAACTACGCACCATGAAGAAAATCCCTCCTCGAGATTGGCTGCAAGCTGCCATATGCATAATCTACATTTACATATACGTATAAAGCCTTTATATATATATCTGTAAACTATATTTACATACAAACATATGTTAAAGCCTTTGGTAGGGTTGAGTGATCCCTACAGCTGAGCTGTTTGAATTTCTCAGGGAAAGACTCAGGTTGCACACCAGGGATGTGAAGCTTAAGATATTTATATGAAAAAAGAAATCAAATTTTTCAATAGTTGAAATTCTTAAGGCCTTAATCAGGTTAGAGGGATTTAGAAGTTAGATCAATATCTCATCACATGGAACATAGAATTGGCTTTTTTTCTAACTGCCTACAATAATGATTTTAAAAGGAAAGAAAATCCTACCATTTTAGCAGACTTCTCCAAGTCCACACAAGACACACTCTGGCAGCCGTGCCACCCTTCTGGTTTCCAAGAGCTCCGTGGCATTCCAAGGCATTGCTGCAGAAAACAGATGTATTTTTATGGTAATCGTTTTAACACCTTTGACATTGTTTTGTAACTACCTTGGATCCCAATATGCTTCTCAAAGCTGCAGAGAGAGGTGAGGGCTGACGAGTCTAAATTTAAGGAGCAGGAAACCTGACTCACTGCTGGCACTGCCGCTGGCTCCCTGCAGGAGTGGGTAAATCACCCGGGGTGCCTGTGCAGCACCTCAGCCTCACTCAGGAGCCCTTCTCCCTTCAGCCCCTTGCTTCGGGAGGTTTCCAGGGAGCAGGTGAGGGTGTGGAGACTGAAATGTCTCCATCACCCGCTGCAGGGTGTGCTCACCCACCTTCCATCGCCACACCTCTGGGTGGCCAGGCTGACAAAAGATCAGTGTGACAATGTCGGCGTGGGCAGGCCAAGCCTAAACTCGGTGCTTTGCTTTAGGCAACCAGTTCTCAATAACAGTGAAAATGAGCCCTTCAAAACTGCAAAATAGCCTTTTCAACCACAATTTAAAACCTGGGGCATTTTTAGTTTCTGCTCCAAGCATTCTACATTTCTAATGGTCGACTAGGAGAGGGGAGAGCATATAGAGATACTTGGGTTTTGATAAGAAGTTGCATTTAATTTTCAGAGAGCCAGGTGTTGTTTAGTAACCTCTGAAAATGAAAACATTTTGATGGCCATTTCTAGAAGACCATAAGAAATCTGCCTTTCCTCTGGCCCTGCCCTCAGCTGGGACAATCCCTGACTGCCTGGGACCATGAGAGCTGTGGAGCATCCCCCTCCAAGCAGCCACAAGAGCCTCTGGGTCAATGCATGACAAATTCTCTGCATATGAGACCCACATGTTATGGTGACCCTTTCCTGTGCTACAAGCAACAATCTGAGAGCCCTGTCTGGAAGGAGGAACCGGGTGCTGAGCGAGAGAGAACATCTGCAAGGTGATGTTGCTGTGAAGATTTCTGCACTGACTTCTGCCACATCCAGAGCTCCTTGGAGACAGACTCCTCCAAAGCCATCTGCTTGTGAGGGTGATGCCTCACCCACCTCGGAGGGAACGAGCAGAAACGCACCACAGCTCCCCTGCCCCCCTGGCTGACAACCCAGAGCCAATAAAGGCTAAGCCCAGCCAAGGAATTAAATATCATGCTGGAAGACCAAAGCTCTGACTCCCCTGAAAGAGAAGGTAAATATCTCGAGTGTTTACAGTACCAAAGTTATATTGGAGAGCGCTCCCACAGAGACGCTGATTCAATGGAAAGTGGTGCTGGGGTTTTGGCTAGCACGTGGATTGAGTCCCAGCTGCAAAGCCATGTCCTGAGGACATGAGGGCCTGGGACAGCCAGGGTCACACAGCCCCCCGGCTGCCTGGCTGAGGAGCAGCAGAGCATTGGTAAGAGCTGGAGGAGAAAATGAAAGAGAAGGATAAAAATACTCAAACTCCAGCTTATCATTGACATTTAAAAAAAAAAAATTAAAATACTCAACCTCTGTTTTGTCCAGCAGAACCAAGTTATAATTTGGGGATGCACCCCTGCTCCATCAATCCCACCACTCTCCTGCTGCCCAATCTCTGGCATACCAGAATAGCCCCGAGGTACAGGGCCTTGTCACCCCAGAACAGGGATTTCCTTGGGAACATCAGCTCTGCTCCAGAATCAGGGTGGTGGCTGGTTTGGATTCACACTTCCTGCTGTCAGGAAGCCAGGTCTGTCCCACGGCTTGGCTGAACATTGGACTTGGAAGCAGGAATAATCTGAGGCTGAAATGATGCTGCTGGTACCAGAGAGAAAAGCAACGATTTTGCCCTCCCTAGCTACATCCCCAGCCCTCTGCTGCCTTGTTTTGCTGTTGCTCCAGGCCCTGTGATGGTTTAAACCCCTGTGGGCTACCATGGAGCTGCTGCAGACACTGAGCATCAGATCAGTTTTTTCCCAGGGTGCTCCTGACTCAGTCTCAGGATGCAGCACCAGGCAGACAGAAGCTGCCTTCCCTAGGAGCCTTCTCCTAAACCACGCAATTCCTGAATCTCTTCAAACAGTCAAACTTCAGGAGGAGAGCGAGAAAGAAATGCCTTGTGGGATCCGCTTTGTTTCTGGGGAAATCAAAGGCAGCAAGGCACCGAGAAGACAAATCCCCTTCATGTTTATCAGGGAATTGTGCTCCGCACGCAGAGCCCTTCCCCCGGCACAGCTCACCCCCGGTGACTCGCGGGAGCAGCTGAGGTTGTGCAGACACAGACAGCATCCTGCCCTCCCCAGTGCCCCAGCAGTCTCTTGCACCCCTTACCGTGGAGCTGAATGTTTTCAGCTGCCTGTTTCACTGCAGTGCTTCAAAATCCTCCCTCTGCTGATCACGACAGCTCCACCCTCCTCTGGGGCAGGGACTGCCTGCTGTTGCCAGCACTGTGACTGCACTTTCTGCATTTCAGCCTTGGAAGAAGCACGGGACAGTCCGAACCCAGCGGAGTTCTCCCACCAGAAACTGGGAGCAACAGCCTCAGGCTCTGTTTGTATCCCCAGTTCCCACTGCTGGAGCAGAGAGCAATCCCTTCTCCATCCTCTTTTGCCCTGGAATGCTGGCTGCAGAGGTAGGGCTGCCAGGGTGCTGCTGCAGAGGGAGGTCCTCAGAGCACTCACCAGGATGGCATTCCCACCAGTGTGGGCAGAGAAAGAAAGGGAAAATACCTGGTTTTGTTCTGATGTACAAAAAAGCCTTCCTAGATTTAGAGCTTCTTGACCCATGTCACTCCTTGGACCCACTCCAGAGCTTTCAGCCTGTCTGAGAGCTGGAGTCCAGCTCAACCTGTCTCCAAAATCCCTCATTCTTCATGGCTTCTAATCACGTTACCAGTTCATCCTACACTGTGTGGAAGGAGATGCATCCCTTGACATAGACACAGATCCCCAGCTCTGCCTTCCCCTCCTGCCACTCAGCACATCTGGTCAGCAAAGGAGCCCTCTGAGTTTCCCTCTTTGGTTTGTGTCTCATTTTGCTGCAGAACTGAGCATAGCTGTTTCCTCAGTGCCAACCACCCCCTCGGCCTTCCCGAGGGGATATTCCTGTCCCCCGAGCCTGCTCTGTGCAGTGAACCCTCAGACACCAGTGGCAGCCTCAGCATTTGTAATTTATAACATGATTTTCTGGGGACTGGAGAGGGAAGGCAACCCAGTATGAATAAACACAGCTCTGAAATGATGAATCAGAAAAGCAGGCCTCATTGAACATCTCCGTTCTCACTGTAGCAGCCTCCTTTAAATCAAAATCCCATCTCTTAGAGACTACACCCAGCCTTCCTGTCCATCCATAGAGAGCCAAGGAGCCTACAAGTTCTGACCAGGGCTGCATTCAGAGAAACTGAAGAATTTGTATTAAAAGCTGCCCCGTTATGGTTTTCAGTTGTATTTTAGCCCAGAGCTGTCTGACCACCGGGACTGGCTGAGCTCCCTTCCCCAGACTGAACACGTGCCTCGGGCAGATGGAGATGCCGAGGGGACAGAAGCTGCAGCAAAAAGCAGAAAGGTTGCACTGCTTGAAAATCATTTAACTTCCAATAACTCCCCAACAGCAGCCTGACTGCCATTAAAACCGTTCATCTCCCTTGCTCTTCTGTAAGTCTGACAGTGAATACTCGATGTTTGGTGGTTGCTCCCAGCCTGAAAGCCCTCTTTCCAAATTCCAGCCCGGAGAGAACTTCCACTGAGTAACGAGCCCTGAAATTGGACAGCGAGACTTGTGCCTGAGGCAGAAACAATGGCACCACCTCGACTCGGAGGGAGCAGCACCAGAGCTCATAAATACCTTCAAGGTGACAGTACACGAGAAGGCTGGAAATTCTTCATAATTTTAACAGAGTTGGAGACAGAATGTTCACTTACAGGTAGCAATGAAGGAAAATACCTACACTTGTGGGAAGATCTTGGCAGAAAAGATGTAAAGAGCTGAGCAATGTGAAAAACTCACTGGAGAGAAAGAAACTGCCTGGCTCAGGCACAATCCACATTGCTGGGCCTGTTTCCCCTCACTCAGCTGATATAAAGGATGTCCATGGGCAATGAGGTCAGGTCCCTCGTGGCCACACCAGAGCTCAGAGTTATAACCCAGCAAAGCTAAAGTACAAAAGAGGAGAAGGCCATGAGCTGTGGCCAATTGTGCTTTTGCAAATACCATTCACTCTGTTTAGTTTCTGACGAGAGGTATCAATACGTGACCTGTAAAAGTTTGGGTTTTTTCTCCTCCATGCAGAGCAGCAAAAATGCATCTCCAGCCATTTCCAGCACATGGAGAAACTGGAGGGGCTGGAGACTGAATGGCTGCTGCTAATTTATTACAGTCAAGTGAACAGCATCCCAATCTGTCATTGCACTTCCAGGCTGATGGAAGAGAAGGAAAATAAAGGGGCTGCTGAGGGTGATCAGGCATTTCCTTGGTGAGCTCTGCCTCCCTGCTGCTGTGGGACATTCTGACCCACACAAGCCTTCCTCAACACACAAACGTGTGACCCACACGTGTTGGGAGGCGCTGGCACCTCCCTGCCTCAGGGGAAACTTTGGGAAAGATCCCATTTCCTTTTCTTAGCAGGTTCCTCGTATTTCTTTGCAGCTTCTCCAGTTTGCAGCTGCAACAGCAGCAGCACGGCAGCCTCCGGGCCCAGTTCAAATCTCTGATTTCCTTCAGAATTTTCCATGGCAATGCTTCCCACTGTCAGTTTGTGTCTGCATCACGATGCATTGGACAGGAGAGAACGGCTGGGGCAATATTTCCAGCCGCCCTTGGCTTCCCAAGGAGCTCTGAGACTGCTTATTTCAGTGCTGCTTCGATGTTTCTCTCCTGTTTGAGAGTCTCAGTACATGATGCTCTACTTTGGGTAATTAATTTTTAAAGAAGCTGTGTATATTAATGCAAATTCTATTAGCGATGCCTCTTGGCAGCCTGGGTATTAAATACAATGCCAGTAGCATGACAACACTCGACAGTCTCCACAGTGGTAAATTACATATATTATTATTTTATGCCACTTTTAATGCTTTTAAGACACATCCTTAAAATAAACCGGAGTTGTTAGTATGCTTGTACTAAAGCACAAAAATATTCCTTCTTAATTTAGCCAAGCGTATGTTCCTATTAGAGCTGGAGATGCCAGATAAAGGCTGGCGCACACCATGTGGGGTGTGAAGTGGTGGAGCTGTGTTGCCTTCAGAGGGATTGCAGAGGCTGATATCAACGAAGGCTCTGACTTGCTGTTCCTTTGGAGCCATTTCTTGATATTCCACACTGGATGATTATCATCGAGGGACAATCACAGCATTTGACAGCAAGCCCAACTGCTCTGCAATCTGTTTTGGCGATGGAAATTCACAAATCTCCGCTTGTGTGCTGGCCACTAGAGAGGGACAGAGGAAGATGCTTTGCAAGTGCAAATCCCCGCCTGGAAGAGTTTATAATGCAGAGTACAGTGGCAGCACTGTCTGTGTTGGATTCAGCCTTTCTACGAGGAAGGAGAAAAATCTGCTGACAGGTTTTATTTCACAGCAACTAAATTGTGCTGACTGCTCACAACTGAGCAAGAGTTGGACACAGGAAGGGCACTGTGCAAAGCTGGATCTTGCACAGTATGAGGTATTACAGAGAGAAAACTAAACAGTGCCAGCCCATCAGTGCCTGACCCAGGTGTCCAACTGCTCTACTAGTCCATGGAGCTGAGTAAAGCTAAGCAAAAGGTCTCAGCCCCGTGTGGGTGTTAAATGCAATGCCACTAAACAGGACAGATGGATTTCTAGTTATTTCCACTTTTTAAAGGACACAGAAGACATGGAAGCAGTTAAGCTCTCAGAAGCTGGGATGCAGCAGAAGCAAGACTGCACAAATAACCTGAACTCAGCATCGTAGCCAAACCTGGAGCTGACCAGCTGCTCTCTGGTGTTGGTCACAGCTTCACTTCCCTGTGCAGGAGGGGTAACGTGGCAGGAGCTGATGTTCTGCTGCAGCAAACACTGTTTTCCATCTCCTGCCTTGGACTCCATAACCTCAGCATCCTTCAACTGGAAGGGACACAGCCCCTGATAAGGTCAGGCTGCTCTCTGCCCCTGAGGTATTTACCACTGCTCAGCTGAGTTCACCTGGGTGGCTGCACAGAAGGGAAAAGGTGCTGGCTGACAAAAAACATCACCTGCACATTCCTCACTGAGGAAGCAAAACAAAGCACGTGCTTTGATATGTAATTAGGCAGCAACACCAATGCCCTTCTTCACTGATGACTCCCAAGAGGTCTTGTCACTGTCTGGTGGAAAACATCATGAAAAATCCCAGTATTCCTTAAAGTCTGCCAGTACCTCCTCTTGTGTGGCCATGACAGAGGCACTGAATATCTCTTGGAGTGAACCTAACACAGCACCCGTGCTCCAGTGAGGCTGGGGGAGACCTGCGGCCTCAGCAGCTGCCTGTGCTCCTCTTAAAGAAGAGCCTTTTCAGAAGGATCCTTCCAGACTCTTATTTCCATCAACTAAAGGCTCAAAGCAGCTCAGAGGCAGTGGTCTCTAAGGAAAGGGTGAGGAGGGCACAAGGGAGCCGTCCATCACTCAGGGCTTGGGAGCGCCTCTCCCTGTTTCTTTAAACCTCAGGTCCCAAGTCTGTAAATGAAGATATTTTCTTCAAGGTCAAAAGCCTTGAACCCAAACAGCTTTCCTCACATCCTTCCTACCCGTGTCTCCATTCCTCCAGAAAACAAGAGGGAGCAGGGAAAAAAAGCACCGGCATGCCTCCTCCTTGGATTACCACATGCCCCCCTGGACCGCCTCTTGTCCTGTGAGCAGCCAGTTTCTGCTCTCTCCCAAGCAGAGGGAAACATCCAGACTTTCCCCAGCCCCATCACTTGAAGACACAGCCCCCTGGCCCCTCTCTCACCCTGCTGGCTCAGACCATATTTCTCTTCCCCACTCGCTGAGATTTGGTTGGTGGTGACGAGAGACTTTGGCAAAGCATCCTATTCCAAAGCACACGGCACATATGAGAGATCAGTGGCAATCATCCCATCCGTAATGTCAGAATCTAAAGAGAGCTTTAATCCCATGATATTTGAAGAATATCTTCACAAGAACAAGTTTCCTTTTTTTAAATTCGACTTTGGGGTTTCCTGTAATAGAAATAATGATCTTCAAGTCATCCTTTCCTGTTGGAAGGAAAGTTTTGCCGTACAAAACACACAGCAGCGCCTCAAAGCAATTCCTACCTCCTAGGAACAAAAGGTCACCACGAGAAAAAATGCAGGAAGCAGAACTTGCACATTGCAAGGATTAAATGTAGGTCAACCTTAGCCTGCTTTGAATTATTTTTTTTTTCCTCTGCACTGAACAAAGAGGTTAATTCCACCCCAGGCCAGACCACTCTGGGAGGGAGAGTGGCTCTCCTCCACCTCTTGGCTCCTCCCTAGGCTGCAGTTGAAGAACTAGAGAACCAGCAGTCAGCAGTGTAACCGAAGCGTTCACAAATCTGAGGGAGCCTTGCCGGATTTCTTTCGAGGATGTGGGGCAGGTTTATCCTCAGTGCCATTCTCCCTTATTAACTGGAGCTAACTGGGACACCAGACCTCTGCTTACAACTCACACGGGGTACTGCAGGTATCGGCTCCCCAGCAAAGCCAGCTCTCACCTCAGGGCACTGCACCGGCCTTCTGCAGACTTTGCCCCATCCCTGCAGTGAAACGAGCTTTTGGCACTGCAGCCAGAGACCCCAGGGACTCACTGAGAACAACTCCTGCACCTCCATGCAGAGAGAGATAAGGCTTTAGCAGCTGCAGTCAGGAGCCCTTGCCAACAGCCCATCCATAAACCCCATGGAAAAAAAAAAAAAAAAGCTTCCACCAGCATTGAAGTCAGCCAGTGTCAACTCTGATTTGCTAAAAAGCAGGTGAGCCTTAAAGCCTCCAAAGTGGTGTATGGGGAGAGTAGTCAAGAGGCCTGAGCCAATCCTCCACTCTCTGACATCATCCTGTGCAAAGAGCACAGCAAACCACAGCTCCGATGGCACATGAGCAATTTGTTCTCCAACAAAATGCAGGAGGGAAAAAAAAAGAGACTCCTTTGAAACACTGGAGGGGGAGGGAAAGAACATAAGACTTCAACAAACTCAGCTTAAAATCCAGAGAGTTACAGAAAGCTCTCTAGAAATGAAAGCAAAGGAAAGAAAACAGCTTTCCTGGATGCCAGATGTGACTTCACGGCAGGGAGACTCGTGATTTTCCAAGAAGGAAAGGGTTTTACCTTGGCAGGACAGATCTAAGGACAAAGCAATCCAACCTTTTGTGATATCTCGCCCTGCCATGGGTTCCACCCTGCAGGTGTCCAACACCCCCTCTGCAGTTAACCTCGGTGCACGTGGCTCCAGGGGGATGAGCCTGTTCCTGCCAGAGCACAGCTGGGAAAGTCTCCACACACCCTGCTCATCTCTAGAGATGATAAAAGGGGAAGAGGGAGGCAAGATCAAAACTTGAGTGCATTAAGGGACAACCTCCTCTCGTGAAACACCCAAGCTTGGAACACGACTCTCGTAAAACCGAGTTCCGTTTGAGCACTGCCAAGGCTGTATCACCGAGTTGTGCCTCGAGGTGCCTGCCCTGACCCTTCAGCCACGCGAGGAGGTTGTGTTGGCATCCCCAGCCATCCTGCGAGGCGTTTCCCTGCTCCTCCTGCACTCTCTGTGGCAGCAGAACCCCCAAGTGCTGGCGGGGACAGACAGGGAAATCCCGCTGCCGTCCGACCCCTCCTCCAGCTGCTCTGAAATTTTGGCACCGAGTATTGCAGCTTTCCTCATTCTGCCTGTGCCCTCTCTGCTCAAACCTCACTGAGCCTTCCCAGGTATCTGTCAGCACACAAGGAAATTTTTCTTGAAGTGCAGCTTACAGATTGCTGCACAAAAATAGTTTATTTGCTTACAGCGCCAGGGATGCAGCATTAGGGATGCTCTCAAGTCTCTCCAAGCATAGTGTGACTACAATACAAGCTGCTGGAGCAGAAAGCCTGGAAGGGGGAAGGGAGGCCAAGGAGAAGAAAAATGTATTTTCAGGCTGTCTTGAATGCTATAAGCTTTGCCTTTTTTTTTTCCCCCCCCCTTTGCCTAATGTGACACAGAAAGCTGCTTGGGAGACCAAAGAAACAAACAGCTCCTACGTGGCCCACTTTAATGAAGTATTGATTAAGGCAAAATTAAAACTGCATTTGCAAAGCCCAGATAATAAACGCTGCTTTGCATTTATAGCACAAACCTCAAGCTCAGAGATCTTTCATGGATGTCTTAGTCACTTGCAAAATGGCTTTTGAGGAAGGTTCTAGATGCTGTGTGAAGCCCCAGATCATCACGAATTAGGGCTGCCTACATGGTAAAATTATGCTCATCAACTGAGTCAGCACTGGAACAAGTTTAGCAATAACAACACTTGATAGACAATAACAAGACAAATTTAAGGTACTGCAAAAATTTTATTACAATGTAGATGTTCTACGCAATGGCTGTCACTGGAAAAATTACTACACCATGTAGCTAATAGCTAATTTTCAAAAATGTTTCGCAGCAACTTTGAGCATTCAAATGAAAAGTGGGTGTTGTGAAAGTGAAAGCATTTTAAGCCAAATTTTGCTCTTAGAGGTGCTGTTATTGCAGCTCCTAATGAGATTTTGTCTTATAGCCAAGAATGAGAGCAGTAATATGCAATTATTTGGTTTTTTTTGTTGTTGTTGTTTGTTTTTTAACTGAAAGAATGTTGATTCAGAGCTTGGTGAAGGAGTCGAGTTATAGAAAGGGTTCTAGAATTTCAAAGTTATTTCTTTACACCTGTGTCTTTGCTGCAGCCAGGTTTTCATAGCATCAAACTGAGGTTAAACTGAGCAGTACCTCTTTCCCTAAGTGACCCACTGCATCACTTCCCTCCCCCGTTTGCCATTCGGATCTTTCCTCCGAAGCTGCTCCGTGCTTTGGTAGTGTTTTAATCCAAGTTTAGCCATATCCTGTGTGGCCACTGACAATCAGTTCCCCAGACTTCTTCTGGCACAGCTAAATATGTTTGTGCTATAGGAAAAAACAACACCATATGGCAGTTGTTTGATCTCTAAGCAGAAGCAGTATTTTTGAAAACTGATGAGCTCCACCTGTCTAGAAAGTTTTATTTCCCTCCCAGACCTGTAAAAAAAACTTTACTTGCACTCTCCATGTGCCCCCAGCATCCAGGATAAGGAAACTCTGGAGATCTGTTCTAGAGGGTCTAGATTAGGACTAATTCCTGACAATCTGCAGCGTCACTGTTCCCTTCAGAGATATCAGAGACGGGGTTTTCCCCATCGGGCACATTGCCAGTTTTTGACACTCTGACACTGGCAGCTGATGGGGTTTTCCTCTCCATTTCTTGGGGTGTTGAGCCCAGCTGCAGCCCCTACAATTCTGCCCGTACCCTCAGGTCCATCTATGCAGTTACGTAAGGCTGACATGCCACATTACCAGCCTGCCTTGAAGAGCCTCTGACATTATCTCAGATTAATTCTGCAGGCCACTAATTCTTGTTCAGTGTATCTGTGACATTTATATCTACTCTCAAATCACCTCAGGACATAAAAAAGGATCAGCCTTTCATGGGACACAAAGTGCTCGCTCTGACCTGAAACTGATGCCAATTGGAGAGCAACCAGTACCTAGTTTGGCACATTCCACTGTGCCATGATGTGACCTGGATACATCCATAGGAGGGGACAAAAACCAACAAAGAGACTCCCAAACCTTAGGAAAGAGGCATGAAGAAGGGTGGGGGGGAAAAAGCATGATCTCCCTATGCAAGATGCTGGCTCTGCTTTCTTCATGCTGTGAAACTATTTGCTAAAGGAAATTATTTCACTCCACTTCCTTGGTGAAATTACTCTTCAAGTGCTGATTCTCCATCTGGTGCAGAGCTCCAGATTTCGAAAGATATTTAGGGATCTAGCTCCCAATCTCAAAGAGATGTCTGACATCTTTTAAAAATCAAATTTCTATCTTTACGTGCAACAATACACAAGCGTAACCCTTAATTTTTTAAGCTGGGGGAAATGAATTGTAGAAGAAGAGTAATTAAGAAATTCTTGACCTTGAAGCAAGATGCACACCTTGATGTGAAAGGAAGGTTTTGGACCACATCTGTGTCTCACACACCACAAAACCAACCAAAGTGCTACACCAAAGGTTTGTTTGTAATAGTCTCTCGAGTGTTAAAATAAAAGTTAAACTTGCTTAACGTGGTGCACACTTCAGAAGAGGGATTGACACTCACTTGCCACTAACATCTGGCTCCCAGGTACCAACTTCCACACCATCTANAAGGGATTGACACTCACTTGCCATGAACATCTGGCTCCCAGGGAGCCCTGCATGAGGTACCAACTTCCACACCATCTAACCAGTGCCTGCTGCACGGAGTGGGAATGGAAAAGAGCCTTGGTAAGGAATGTTGTTCCTGTTGGCAGCTCCAGGGACCCGGGCATCACCCCGTGGGGGTCAGGCCAGCGCCCCGAGGCAGGGCAGGAAGGGCCAAGCAGACTGACAGGCAGCACTCCCATCCTCTGCATGGCTCCTACACCTCTGCTTCAGTCCCCTGACACATTTGTGAGACGCAGATGAGAAAAATGCCTTCACAAACAAGAGTTCCCTTGATAAGCCTGAGCTGCTGGCTGCTTGCACATTTTCTCCTTGTTGATAACTTAAAGACTTTGCCCCTTTGCTAATAATTTTCCTGGATTGTTAATTCTTAAATTGCCTTTTTTAAATCCATACTGAAATACACATTTGCTTTTTAAAGAATCCTTCTGATTTTCTCATTCAAAGGAAGTTATTTTAAAGAGACGCTAAAAAGGAAATTTCTTGAGTCATCCATCCCTAAAATGTTTCCACGAGCATGAGTCTATCCACCAAGGACTCCAAGGGACACCAAACCCAAAATGTACAGCTGTCCTAGAACCCTTCCGAGTTATGAGCAGTCATTGAAGACCAACCTGCATTTTTTCAGTCTGGGAAAAAATGCTGTGTAACTTCTTTGAAATGCGAGCCAGTCTCCCAACAGGTGAGGGTTTTAAACAGCTTTCTTGGTTTTTAGATAAAGACTAAGCCAGGATATCATGGCAAAGATGATATGTTTAACGCAAGGCGTGTCACAAATCGGTTCAAGTCAGCCATATATTCCACTCTTCTGTCAGCAGGGGATCTTGCAGAAAAATTGTAGTCTTGCTGGAAAACCTTGCTGGGTGTTTCAGTTCTTATTGCAGTGCCAACAAATAGCCAGGCAGGTGATATGTGAGGGCTACAAATTCTCCACTGAAGTCAGTGGCATTGCACCAACTCAAAGCAAAGGTAAGTCAAGCCCATCTTTCACACTGTTTAAAAATCAAGGCTCAGCACGCTGCCAAGAGTCCTTCTGAGACACGTTGGTGCCTGAGAAGTTTGCTTCAAGAAACAATTAACTGTCCCATTCATCCTGTGAGCTGTTCATTCAGGAACCAAATGACTTCCCTCCCTTGTATTAGCCAAGATTCCTGCTCACACATCTCAGGATAGCACTCTGTAGCAGCCTGAAGAACCACTTAAAGATGATGTATTCATTATTCATTTCCAGAGTTCATTAAATAATCTTTCATATTTGTTTTCTTTGTATTTTTGCCACAACAGAGTGCAAATAAGCTAACTGCTGGGTCTCAGAGGAGAAGATCAAGGATGTTGATTACCTCAACACTCAGCCTGTGCTCTGCTGGAGTTTACAGAAGAACTTCGCTGCTCCTGGAAGCCCCAAAGCTCAGCCCTGGTGAGCAGCAGTCACTGCCTGCAGTCCACATCAGCTGGGCACATCACCAGCTCGGGAAGGGCTCTGGCAAGAGCGGAGCATAAACCATAAACCAGCAATTTCCCTTGGAAACAGGCACTCAGAGAGGAAAACAAGCAGCAGGCAAAGGCTATCCTTAGGGAAGGCAGGAACCAATACTCCACCCAGGGGAACCATCCCCAGAGAGCAAAGAGTACAACTTCCATCCCAAGCACCAGGCAGATGTCTTCCTGCAAGCAGCACAGAAGTGATTGACAGAGAAATGCTGGTGAGGAAGAACCACTGCTATTGGAAATAGACTTTTAGGTTAAAAGATTATCTCTAGTGTCACTGATTTTCAGTCAGAAAGAGATCCCTGCTCTTCTCCTCACGCCCATTTCTGTCACAAGATGGATGAATCTTGCAAACCAGGGAAGGCCAGGAGAAATACATCCCCCCACTGGCATTTGATGCAGGACCGGGCAGTTTCCAACCAAGCTGGAGCCTGCTGGCCACTGTGCGAGCTTCCTCTCCACTGCTGTCCTCAGAAACCTTTACACAGCCTCTGCATCTGCTCCCTGGGGCTCCGGGGGAGCAATCAGCAGCGTCGGGGGCCTGAGGGACTCCCACAGTTGTTTTGCAGAAGCTCAGGCTGTTATTTAACTGCTGCATCCTCTGATGGTAGACTGAGGTCACGGCAAGCAGTAGAGGCTCCCAGTTGCCAGAAGGGCAGCGCTGCAGGAAAAGCAGCCTCGACTTTGACAGGGTGAGAGGGCAAGGAGAGGGCTGAGGCTGCCGTGAACTGGCCTAAACCCACTCTCATGTGGCCCCCTCAGCATCTCACAGCATCAGCTCCTTCCCGAGAAAGTTTGGGGAGGCTCAGGAAATCCCTAAGGTGTCTAAAGCGAGCCCTTCTCCCTCTCCAGGGGCACATACCTCCCCCTCAGCACCAGGAAAGCAGAACGAGTCAAGTGCCCACTGCTGCACATAGCAGTGACTCAAAGAAGAGCGCAAAGGAGCCCTGGAATGTGTGCCCAGCCAGGGCAGGGCTGGGCTGATCCTGGGCTGGGTGGGTTTCCCACCCATAGAAGCACCAGCTCTGCTGCTGTTAATCTCATTTTCCCCATGGGGCTCTGGTTAGTAAAGGTTTAATTTTTATTTTTTTTCCCTGCTAAGGGTTGTTGCTCAGAATGAGGCAGGCGAGAGGAGATGTGGAGGTCCTGGATGTATCTGTTCAGATGATTTTTGATAGCGGGGCACATTGCTCCTCTCATCAGCTGCCTCCCACCTAATTTCTTTTCCCCACATAACATCCCCTGGTTTTTAGGCACTAATGAAGGCAGGAAAATGGTTATAACACCCTGGGGATCCTTTCTCAGGAATTCTGTACCTATTTTAAAGGCCCATTTCATTCACACATGTAAGGATTTCTCTCCTAAGGATACTCCTCCAGAATTAATCCACTGGTGAGAACGGGTGCAGTGCAGGTAAAAAGTAAAGTGCTGTCTTTTTGCTGAATTACTACAAAGAGATAATCAATATTTACCTGCAAACTGTCTCACCACCCTACAGGACAGCTGCTCCAACACATGGGCAGAGATGACTAAGGGTGCAAAAGAAGGGAAAATATTGCTAAATCCACTCCCATCCCCTTAAAAGGGCAAATACAACAATTAAAAAAAAACAAGAGGGAGACTCTTTAATAAGTGCAGCTGTAGCCAGGTGTTTTCACCTGCCACACTCCCCATTCACCTGTGCACAGGTGAGCAGCAGGGGCACTGCTGAGCTTCACCCTCAAACCATCACTTGGAGCAGCATGAGGTTGCTTTTGGTGAAGTGTCTTGTAGACACATAAGGAATTTACTATGAGAGCAGCCTTTAGCACTCTGTTCCCTGTAGAGAGTCAGATCCTCAGAATTTGGGTAATTCAGGAGACAGCAGTTACATCCACAGACATACACCAGCATTTTGAGACCCTCTGCCAAACTGGACCCAGGAATAAACACAGCTATCCTGAAGATTTAAGGCTCCAGGCTGCTTGGAAAGCTCAGCCTTACTGGGGGTTTGGCTGCCTCAGGCCCAGATGAAGCTGCAGATTTATCAGCCTTGTCCTCTGGAAGAGGCTGATGTCAAACACTGATGCTGTCACTCTGCTGGATCTCAAGACTGATTGGGTCTGGCCTAGAGGCCAGGATCTGGTTCAGCAAGAGGAGGCTGGAGTTCAGCTGGGCCCTGGGTACCCTGCACAGCACGGGGCCTCTCAGCAGCTCTCCTGCCACAGATGAGGAGCCAATCCACCAAGTCCCTTTCCCCAGATTCACAATATAAGCCACCTTCACTGCCATCTGTGCAGCTCCTCTTAGGCCAGCACAGAAACTATCCCAGCATTTTCATTCCTCCTTTCAGTATTCCATACATTCCATGCAAACATAACGTAGGGGTGTTCCGTGAAGGATTAGGTGTGGAAAGGAGTTGGTAACAGGAGTGGGATCATTCACTCGTGACAACACTTCCAGCTGTCTAAGGCCACTGGTGTCCATTCAGTGACTGATGAATTTATCTGAAGGTAGTTTAAAGATATTCACGCCACACAAAGATTCATCACCAGCCTCGGCTGGCTCTGGGAGAGGCTTAGTGCTAAAGGGAACTCTCCTCACTTTACAGATTGAGAAGGACTGGAATAAAACACATTGGCAGAGAGCAATCACAAGGAATCCAACACCACATCCCTCCCTCAGGAGGGTGGGCATTCCTGTCCCAGGCATCTTTGTCAGCCTGTCCATATCTCAGCCCTCATCTGTACTCTGGGCTTTGAAACATCATCTGAAGGGTTCAAGAGCTTCTCTTGCTCTAAGAGGGAACAGAGCAATGGGCTGGTTCAGGCCATGCTGCTTCCAAGGACTCTGCAAGTGGAGGAATCCATGTGGGCTGCCAAGAAAGCTGCCGAGAATAGAAGTCACAGAAATAGGCACTGCTGGGATGATTCCCCCAGAAAGTAAACTTAAAAGTGGTTCTGTCCCAATACCAGCTTGTAAGTGCCAATAATATCAGTCCCCTCCATAGTGGGTTGAAACCTGCAATTCAGAATTCATTCAGGGTCAGATCTCTAATTAGTTTATCCCATGTTGCGTACCCTGGGAAGCACAGAGGACTCAAAAACAAACAAACAAAAAAAAGCTGGAGAAGAGTCACTTGAATTGTTTCCTGTTGTGGCAGGAAGTGCAAGGGAAAAGAAAGATGAAAAAATACATGCTCCACCATCACAAGAGGAGATCTTAAGGCTTTTACACCCCATGTCGACTGGATTGGCTTTTTGAAATTTGACTTATTAAAAACAGGCTTTCTGAAGCAGCCAGCTGCTGCCTGCCTTCTCCCCCACACCTATACAAAAGCAATACAGAGTGGGCTAAGTTACTGCAGCATCTTCCCTTGCTTTGTTTTATTTTTAACTCTGTGTCTTCCTCCAGTTCTCAGAACAGCTCCTGCACAGCCCTGTCATTTCAGACTCACTTCCCCCAGTGGATTTCAGTTTCTTGCGATATTTCAAGTATCTGAAGATGAAATGTCAGGACAGATTATTTTTTCTTGATCTCAGTACCCCTTTCATTTTTTTATTTTCACTAGGCTTCTGAAAAAGTACTTGTTTTTCTGGGGAAAAAAAAAAACAAAAAAACCAAACCAAAAACAGGGACAGCAGGGCTTTGTTGTACACAGCCCTATTTCTTCTGACCCGAGNAAACCGGGGACAGCAGGGCTTTGTTGTACACAGCCCTATTTCTTCTGACCCGAGTTTTGGTGCTGGTTAGGCCATGCTGCTACAGCACAAGTTACACTGAAGTCAAGCCCTTCCCTTAACACAAGTCAACAAATCCATCTTGGCTCACGTGCTCCAAGAACGGCAAATGTAACACACTAGGATTTCCTCCATCAAATAAATCATGCCTTGGAAGAAGTGAAGATAATGGGGCAAGTCACAATTTTTAGCTCCCTTCCACCTGGGATTTTTATCCCATTATCTGCTGTTGGTATCATTTCTCATTAGAGCACCCTCGTGTCTTATGAAGGAGCCAGCACGTCCCCTGAGGCAGGCTTCAAGGTACATCCAATAGAATATTCCTAGTTGGCTTTGACTCATGGAAGAGGAAAAGACACCACCTGAAAACAATAAGCCTGCCATCCAGCAACCTCTGCCCTCGTAACCATCACTGCTGCGTCTCACAGCATCGCTTTTTTTCCCCTGGAGCACCGCAGGAAATGTGCCAGAGTCCCTATCAAACACCAGGCTTCAAAGGCTGGATGGAAATGACACGGCAAGACAACAGCCTATGCAATGTTTTGCCTTTTAACCATACTGTGCTCTCACAGGAGAGGAGCAGCTGAAATAACTCGCCACAGATCCTTCCTTTGAATCTCTCCAACCTCCTGCTGAGGCAAGATGAGACCATTACTGTACAAATGTTCCTTTTCATGGGGGAAATGGCAGCCTCTGCCCAAGCAGGACAGCTCCTGTCACTGTGCTCTCTGGTAGGGCAGCTCAGAGAATTCCTCTTCTCACTGATTTCCCTGGCTCAAAAGTTCATTAAACCAGTGGAAGATGAAAACTTAATCTCAGGTTGCAATAAAAAAAAAGAATGAGTCCAGGTGGAAAAAGATCCCCTCATGAGTTACTGCCTTCCTCTAGAGAGCAAGGCAGGGATTTCTTACCTATTTTTTTAATGTGCCACTGTATAATCAAGCCAAGCTAAGCTGTTTGTGCTGACCAATCTCTGCCTCCACCTTTGAGGAGTAACATCCAAGTTTCCTCAAGCTCCTCCCTTCCAGGAATGCATCTTTGCTGGTTTTTTAGATCTCAGGATTCCACAGTACCAAGGTTTTTTTGTTTTTTTTTTTTTTTTTTGCCTGACTTCTAATGCAGACAGAAGTGAGAGTGTTCCTGCTTTGCCTGCTCTCTCCCAGAGCCCAGTACTTTTCTGTAGAAAAACAACCAGATGTGAACACCCAGCTTCCTACCCAAAGAGTAGAGGATACTGCCACATCCCCACCCAAAATTTTCACATTTCACTTTTCATGATACACTTCTGTTCTCCACCTATTTTAACATTTCCCAATATCTTGGGGTATGTCAAGAACTATCATCTTTTTGCTGCACGAAACAGAAATTGAACTGAGACTCCAGCTCAGACTTTTTAAAAATTAAAGACAAAATAATTGCTGTGGCCACTGAATCATAACCAGGAGTCCTGGGAGAACAAAATTGGAATCTTAGCAGTACACAGGTGGATTCCCCAAACCAGAGCTCTGAATTTCAATTGCACACAGTGATCAGGTATTTTATCTTCCACTCAAGGTGTGCAGAATGATGAAAACAAAGGCTTTAGATCTCAAGAGAGAAACCAAATCACTCTTTCCAGATAACAAAAAGTAATCCACGTGGAGAGAGATTACCTGCAAAGCTTATTGCAGCAGAACTGGAATCTCATTACCTCGTTCCTCCCATTGCCCCGAAGTTCCACAGAGAATGAAGGCAAGTCTGGAGCCCAATCCTGACCTGTTTCACTGCCCCAGGAAGTGAGCCAGCAGAAAGAGTTTGTGCTTTGTTGTTCTCAAGAACCACTGAGGATTCAGGGGTTCATTTACATTGTTTGACTACTTGGCACCTAAACGTGCTCATGTGAAAACTGCCAGACCTAACAATGAAAAATATAAGGGGGAAAAAAGTTATAGAAGTGAATCACAGTTTGTCCTGCCAAGCCAGGTTCTTGCAAATTGCTTTAAGAGCTGTGAATGAAGCTCATACCCTTGTTAGCATGGGCTTTTCCCACAAAAAAAAAAATCTTGTCTGGTTTGGATGTTGTCTTCCCTTCCTTTCCCTCGCTTACATGAACTTGTCCACACAGAGCCCAACCCCAGCAATTGATGTGAGCAGCTTTCTGGAGCACCTTAGTTGATAGCAGAGTTGATAACGGCTCTGGGATCAGCCTGCCAGAGCTGCCACAACAAAGCACTCTCACTCCACAGGTTTGGGCTCTGAAGGCCACAGGTCAGACTTTGTTAAACCTGACATTTTAAGTGCAAGGGCCATTAGGAGATTTGCCAAGGTGTTAATTGTGTGACCTGAGCCATCGCCCACCACCAAACTGCTTCTAACTGCTGCATCCTTCCCCAAGGGGCTGCCCGGGTCCTGGCTGCTGTCTGCAAGGACATTCAGCAAAGCAGCGGCTGTGCTGTGCTGTCCTGCCACGTGTGCCCACCACAGGACACCCATCCAGCCCTGCCCCAGCTGCCAAGCAGGCTCTGGAATGAGGATTTCTCTAAAGCACTTCTTTATCTTCCCATCATCTCCCCAGTTAGGCAACCTACAAGACTGTCTGAAGCAAGAAAAGAAAAAAAAAATCCAATAATTTCTTCCTCAGAGAGAGTCTGAATTATGATCTGAAGTATATCAGTTTAAATTTAAATACCTCCCAGGTCTCTTGGATTAATCATAACCATTACCTTGCACAATCTTGGAGTTGTCAGCATACTGGGAAAATTCACTGAAAGCAGAAAAGCAGAGACTAGAAATGGTTGTTTTCTACTGTCTTTTGCCAGTCTTGCCTATTTTAGACCACCAACTCATTGGGGCATGAGGATCTTCATCATTATATGTGTTATATAGCACAAGAGAAGATAGGATTAGCCTTGCTTTAGGCACTACTGTCATGTTAATTTATAATTGACAGGGTTATATTCAAATGATGATGCACCCAGTGCTCCCAAAAGCCCTTCTTGGAAAAGGTTATAAATGAGGGGGGAAAATAGGACTTCTACAGACTGTTTTAAAAAGGAACTTAAACTCTACAGTAGCTGAACTGTAATGCTAAGATTCAGATTATGGCCTGCCAACTGCTCCTGCATTGAAAGACAGGGAGAACTGTTTCACACGCTGGTTTTTGTTACTTTCCAGATGCTGCCCCACAAGCACTGCAAAACTGCAGTTTAGCTCTACAGAGGGGGTTTAAAGAGAAAAAAACCACCCAAACAAACCCCAATACAAACAAAAAAACCCAAGAAATCTCAACAAAGAACCAACCAAACAAAACAAATACAAAAAA
>VWZN01001188.1:292448-303652 GCA_013396955.1 Regulus satrapa
AAAAAAAAAAAAAAAAAAAAAAAAAAAAAAAAAAAAAAAAAAAAAAAAAAAAAAAAGAAAAAAAAAAGAAAAAAAAACAAAAAAAAGGAAACAAGAGGCTGCTAGCAGCAGTTCTTCCCTGCAGTGAGATTTGCAGTGCAGGCAGGTGGAGCTGAGGGCTCCAGCCAGCACGCAGTATTCTGCTGGCTGGGGATGCAGCAGTCTGCCCAGTGATTGCTCGGTGTGCAGAGAGGGATGCTGGCAGATTGGTTCTCTGAAAGATCTTTAATACAACCAAAAATGTGGAATTCATTTGCCCAGAAAAGATAGACAACACCTTTTGCAATAATATCAATAAAATCTTGTTCCACCTCTACCCCCCCCCCCAAAAAAAAATGCTCAGTGCAAATTTAAGATTGATTTATCATCAGCTGGCTGAGATGAGCAATTAAAATAGAACATTAAAAGAGGCTTAGGTGAATTCAGCACCGTGTGTGGATATGTGGCAATAAATCTGTTCCCTGGCAATGTGTGGGAGAATTCCTCCCTGCTGTGGATTCATACCCAGTATCAGGCAAGGCCTCACTTTTTTATTGCCAAATAAGCAGTGGAACTGGTGCATAGGATGGCAGCATCCCAGGCTCTATCTGCGGGAAGAAAACACTGCCAGGGCTGACTCTTGGTGCAGGTAAGGGACATTTCACAAGGAAATGTCATGCCAGCTATTAATTCGTGCAGGTTGCTCCCCCCTGTATTATTGTTTTCTGTTTATGGGGGAAGGTAAATACAGCAATTTGTGCAGAGCCTTGACCCTCCCCCCAGCAAAACCAGTCAATGACACCAAGCAGATCAATTGAAAGAGAAGATTTCCAGTACCTTGAGCACCCCCAGAAGTGTTTCCAGCTTTCAATGTGAATAAGGGGCTGTGTTAGGAATGGCCATCTATGTCATAGAGCAGGAACAGCTGGACAGCTTTGGATAGCCCCTGCGGCAACACAAGAGGGTACAGCGATGCTGCCCTGTCCCACACAGGGCCACATTCTGGCTCCTATCAGAAGCACATGTGTGAGGAGCAGGGAAAAAATGGAAAAATTCCTGGGAGGAGCCTCCCAAGCTTAGGAGGCAGCATATGATCCAACTCCCCCGACACCAGCAGGGCAGCTCCTACTCTGCCAAGCTCTGCACTGTGACAATCTCTGGTCCGTTTTCTACCAGCTGTGGCTGGAGGTGTAGGTGCTGGAAGCACAGCTTGCAAGCAGCTGAAAGCTAGAAAGCAAATACGTGCTCCGAAGGGATTATTTTTAATTTCCTTGAGTACCACGTACTGAGGGCTGGACTCCCAATGAATTCAAGTAGCAGAGGATACCAACAAGCCCGATGCTGCTAAAATCACCCAAATGAAGGATTCCTACCTTGAAAGGACCTTGGCTCCAGCACAAAGCTATTTCTGCCTTAGCATGATCAATTCTGGGCTTTTTGTGAGGGAGAGCTCGGAGCAGCCAGAGAGTTCCTTCTGCAGAGAGGCTCCGGTGCTGACACAGAGCATCACCCGGTGAGGCATCAGGGCCACGTGCCAGGTGACTCACAGGAGCAAGGGGACATTCAGCAACCAAATCAAATCACAGAACCACGGGGTGTTCTGGGTTGGGAGGGACCTGCAAAGATCAAAGCCCAACTCCCGGCGCCCCATAGGACGTGCCCAAAAATCACCACTGTGTGTCTGAGGGTGTTGTCCAAATGCTCCTTGAACTCCGGCAGCCTTGGTGCTGTGACCACTTCCCTGGGGACTCTGTTCAGTGCCCAACCACCCTGTGAGTGAAGAGCTTAACCACCCCCTGTGGGCCTTCTCTGCATGTATTTCCCGCTCCCTGGTAGCTCCCTGCCTTCCATGGGTCCTGAACTGCTGGAAACAGGAGCAGCTCATGAAGCCAGAGGCTCTGCACCACACAGGGGCAAGGCTGGGGAGGCAGGAGGAGCATCCTGACCAGTGAGGAATGAATGAGCTGCAGACTGCTGCTACACCCCGAGCTACCTGCCTCGAATCCACCTGCCTGTGCCTCCTCAGCGCTGGCGTAGCAGGCACAAAGGACAAGCTGCAACAGAGCTCTTTCCATGTCCAAGCTCCTCTTGCATATGGCTCTGGATATTGCTTGCCTGCTTCTGGGGCAGGCAGAAGCTTCTCCTGTTCCTTGAACTACAGAAAACAAGAGCCAGATGTGAACTTCAGCACATCTTGATCCTGTTCTCGTGTGTGCTGTGTGACTGAAAACACCCCAGGAATAATTTACTCCCCAAAACACTTGGGTGGCTGCTTGGGATCCCCTGACAGGCAACTGCAAAGGCTTAACTCCATCCTCTGAGTGCAGGAGAAGTCAAATAGCAAACCATGATTTCACAGAGTGGACATCAGCACCATTTACCTTGTGCCTTTGCTTCCACTGAGGCTCACGTTGCCTGCAGAGGAGGACATAAGGAGCCCCCATCTCCTCTGCTCATCCTTAAACCAACAGCCCAGTTCCCAGCAGAGCAATCCCCAGCATCCCTTGAGACCCAAACAGCAAAAAGAATGCCAGAGGCAAAGGCCTGTTTTAATCTCCCTGTTATCTGTATCACCCTGCTCACCAGGAACATTGCATTATTTCAGCTGTAGCAGCCACACTAAAATAACAAGACAATAAACAATTAGAATAGATTGCTGTTTCTCTAGTCATTTTGTAACTCCGTCCCTTCACTTTGGAAAGGTGCTGGGAGATCATGACTGAGACCAAGTCTCTGGACGTCTTTCAGAAGCATTTTTGACGAGTCAGGGATGGAAATGCCACAGGCCTGCTCTGAGGCCCAGAGCAGGAAAGGAAGCATTGCTGTAGGCACTGACAGGATCTGGAAAGGCAGCTGAGCCTGATAAGGGCTGTAATTGTCTTAACAGAGGTCCCAGGGTAGGTTTCATCCTCTCCTGGGGTTGCTCAGTTGTGGTCTGGGCTGGCTCTGAGGGACTCCTCTTAATGAGGGGTCTCTTTTTTTGGCAAGTGTAAGAGCTGCAGTCTGGCTGGTGGGTGGGTTGCTCAGACAGTCTTCAAGGAAAGAGGGTTTTTACTGCATAAGAGAGAATCTCTAGGGAACTATTTATAAGCAGGAATCCATATCATCCCTCAGCCCAAAGCTGTCTGCAGACCTGCGTTAATTTGAAATTTTGGATCTGATCTCCACGCTCTCCTGTGCTTCCCTCTCATTTTCTTACACTGCAAGAGCACCCCTTGAGCAGGCAACATGAAAGCAGCTCCTCAGCACGGCAACACCCCCAGGCCTGACCCACAACACCCCCTGCCACGCCAGGACCAGGCTTCACAGCAGTGCAGGTGGTCAAGCGTTATCACGTCCAGTGTTTGGTATTTCCATGAAAAAAATGTAGATTCAGCAGTGAACTGGCACCTCAGATTCAGCTTCACATTATGCATGTCCCTCATGTCAGAGCAAGGCTCGCTAATTACTCAACAGGAGCCCATGACTGTGCATATTTTAGAATCAGGCAGGTCAAAGAACACTCCTTAAAACACCGAGGGCAAGAATCAGGTTGAGAGAAGCAGACTTGTATTCAGAGGAGCGCTGGTTTCTCAAAATATTTTGAACGATTGTGAGTTAAGGAAGAAAAAACAACAGTCCTCATTCAGAAGCTGGGGAGATCTTGACAGATTTGTTTCCCTCACTTGCAATTCTAAGCAATTTTATCAATTTAAAAAAAATATAAATTATCTTCAGAGCACTAGAAGGGGAAATTGAAATAACTCTCAGGAAGTTACCAGGGCAGTTTTTACTCCCATTTTAGAGATATATGGAGACATTGACCCATAAATCTTCAGAGAGAGTGTTCCTATTAGACCAAGGATGCATTAGACTCCTTTTTGCCTCAAAAAAGGCAGGAGCAATTTTAAACCTACTGCAATGGGTATGCAATCTGAGGAGCAAAAAGGGTTAACACCTTAAGCTGCGTATTTGTCTGGTCTGTCTCAAAACTCAGTCCTGTTGTATGAACAGCCCTGGCCTTCTTTGAGTCCCCTGAATTATTGCACATCCATGTGACAAAATTGACATCCCAGCCCGGAGGAACACCTGCCCCTTCCCCTGGAGTGGGCTCCCTGTCTGATATCCCTTTTTGGGCAGAGATTAAACAGACACCTCAGGCCTTCCCAAGAGCCCTTAGTGACAGAACTGAGTCTCCAAAAAGGCCAGTGAGCTTCTGCCTTTCCTTTACCTACAAACAGAAGCCTCCTCCCCAGGCCGTTGCCTCCTTGGCTTTCCAGGCTCTCCTTGCAGAGGTGAATTGCAGAGGCAGCACCAAGTGCCACTGGGCTGATGTATAGTAAAAAACATGAGAAGATGGAAATATTTACATCCTTAACAGAGAGGAAGAAATAATGGGAAGAGAGGCAGAGACAGATTCAACCCAACAGGGAAAGAGCAGCTTGTTCTGTGAAAAAAAAATCATCACACCAAGGACTGTGCCAGGCAGTGCTCACAGGGGGGCTGATACTTGTGAGGCTCAGCCCAAAACACCAATTTTCAAGGTAGAAGTCACTTTTTTTTTTCCCAGAATGGTACAGCTATTCCATATCCAGGCTAGGAGCAAAAGCCCTGCCCTTCTTCTAGAGCTTGGTCTCTTCCCCCACTCTGCACAGCAAAAAACAAGAAAATTCACCAAGGTGAGAGAACACTTTCTCGCTCAGCACAAAAGGTGCTACCCAAAAGTCAAAACTGAAACCCTGCAACAGCAATCTTGTGATGGACAGTAACAGTCCTAGGCTCTATAAGGAACAGCCAGCTGGTCTGACACACTCCATGCTAATTATCTGCAGTGTATGAAGGCAAACTATGAGCAGTGCTGTCCTAAGACCTGTAAACCCTGGAGCTCAAACCAGAGACAAAACGTTTTGCGGTCTGTGAAAGGCCTCAGCCAGAGTCTCCCAACCCTGGAAGTCCTCTAACACCACCCCTGGAACCAGACTCCAACTCTGTCCTCAGAAAAGCACTGGGCTGAACATAAAGTTTTTTGCTGAAAGCAGCAGATAGTGGTCCTGACACAATGAGGCCTTGAGAGCAAAAGAATCCCTGGGACTGCACCTACACTTTAAAAAAAAAGTAGAATTGTGTGCATGCCTGAACAGCACATCTCTTGTTTTGTCTAAATGAGGGTGAGCTAAAGTTTAAGTCTTTATCCCAGATAAAGACTTAATGAGGGAGGAAGCCTTTCCTTTTTTCTGAATCATTCCTATGGATGCCCAGGGTTATTGCAAATGATTGCATCAACACTGAATCACTCCCTCCTTGGCATATTTAAGCATAATTCACCCCCTTCATATTTTTTTTCCATTCCATTGAGCTAAAAAAATATAGATATATAAAAAGGAGAGGAAAAAGCCCAATATGCTTACTTTCAGCATCCCAAGTCACTTAGTCTCAACTCGAATTTTAGCCACACACCCAGACAGCAGCACTAGTTGTTACATCAGGAGTTTGGAAACAAAGGGAAAGGGGCAGGTGAAGCAAGTCCAGGAGACATCCAAAAGGACCATATCTTTACAGTTCCCCTGAATTAGTGACACTCACCTGTTTGTTCCATTTTGTGCCTCCGGGTTTCTCCAAAATAGAGAAGAGCAATTATGAAGTGACCCACTTTCCTCGTGTTTAGAGTAAGGCGGAAACAGGGGGAAGGGAAAGAAGGGGAGGAGAGGGAGAGTTGCAGAAGGATAATATCAAAGGGTAGGGAAGGAAAAAAACCCCAAACCCTTAGAGCAGGTAGGAGGGTAAATTGTGATGACCCAGTTTAAAGGAAGAGCAGGAACTAGACCTACTAACAGTCAACACCTTCCCACGCACCCTAAGAAGAGGAAGCAGCAAGGGAGAGGAAAACACTTGGTGCTTACAGCTCCTCTTCGAGCTCCCAGCTCGTTCCTCTGGGTTAGTCGGTGCAGGGGAAGTTTTATGCCAAAAGAGCATCTGCCTCTCACCAGCCCTTTCACCTGTGTAGGGGAGGGCTGGAGCCACAGCCACGTCCTGGTTGGGACAGAGCAAATCAGGGCCAGGTGCAAACCATTAAGGTGAAAAGAGCTGGGCCAGTTTGCATTAGCTGAGGCTGCCTCACAGGTGAGGGTGGGAGACAAAGCAGGATGCCAGGGTCAGTGTTTCTTCTTGTAAAAGAGCCGAGAAGTGGCATGGCATGTGCTAAAGTCACCGTGGGGACATGGTCTGACATGGCAGCTCTAGCCTTCCTTCTGTGTGGGCCAGCGTCTTCAGGAGATCCTCGTGTGCTGTGGCTTTCACCACTTGCTGTGACAGCTGGTGGCTCTGAGCAAAGACCTCAGTAGGGGACCCTCAGGGCTGTCTGTCTTACGGACAGAAAGGATCTGGGAGGAGAAGGGGCCTTCTGGTTTGCTTTACATTTTTGTCTTTTGCTTCGAGATTAGCGAGGCTTTTATTTCCCTTCTTAAATCCCATTTACCTCACAAGGATAATCAGGCACAAGTGGAATGAAGTCGGTGTTCCTGCACCACTTCACAGCATTCAAAAATGATTCAATAAATACTGTAACAAACAGATGTATTGTGCAGCTGGCAATTACAGCCATAAAGGAAGGTCCAGCCATACCCTCATCTCCAGGTGGATTATTAAAAATCACAATTCAGCTTGTTGAACTCATCACAGCTCCACTGATTTCAAAGCCTGCACACAAAGAGAATTGCACTTCTCATTTCCAAAAGTCCCAGTTTCAAATAGCCTGTGTTTCCTGTAAACAACCAATAGCCCACAAAAGCGTAACCCCGTTAAAAGCCTGGATTAAACCGCGACTTTTATTTGCACTCACTTAAAGATAAGTTGTCAGAGTCTACGGCTAAAATCATATGGGGAAGCACAAGTAAATGACATTGTGTGCTCATATATTGGTGTGTGCCACTGTGGTTTTGTTCTCATGGAAAAGTCAGGCAAAAGAAACAGGAGACTGCAGCACCAAATTCGTATCTCTCAGTTAAGTCTGTGTCCTGCTCTGTGGGACCTCTGTCCCTTCTTAGTTCAGCTTTCAGGCAGGTTTTTAAAACGGTTCCCAAATTAAGGTCACATGCACAGGAGGAGAATTAAAATCTGGTTGTGGTCTATTTTACTGAATTTTAGGATTGTTTTACATGAAAAATTGGAATTGAATCATTACCTGCTGTCTCTGTCATAGAACATATGATAGAGTCTATATAATATTGATTAAAAAGGCTGGCAATTCCTCCTTCCTCTGTGTCCAATACCTCTGTGGCTTTCTTGGGCAGAGCTTTCTTCTCATGAAAGCTGAGCTGGCCCTAAAATTCCCAAATTCCCGTTGGCCAAGTTTCTCAGAGCAGTCCTACCCCCATCCCAGATGACAATCCTCAGAGCCATGGTTATGTTGTGACTATTTCTCCTTTGCATGTGGGATAATAGATTTGGCATTGCAGGAAATGACACAGTTACAGAGCAGCTGTGAGAAGGACCCAGCCAAGGCAGGGGCTCGTGGGGGCAGCAGCAGAACCCAGACTTTTAAACCCAAGTATTTAAGCTCTGGCTGCTCTTTAATCAACCAGTCAGGGATCAAGTACCAAATCAAGAACCAAAACACCTTTGGGGACTGGGCTCTGCACATCTAAAAGAGTGATCAGGAAACTGGTGGAGGCTCATCTCCAAGAGTTTAAAGTTACAATCATACTTAAAATCTCTCTATTTTTGAACATAAGCCTCAGATGAATCTTGCCTTGGCCTAAACTGGAGTACCTGATCATAGACAGGTCCTTAAAAAAGCCCAAAGCTTAACTGTGTATCTAGAGATCCTGAAAATGCAGGGAAAAATTAGGCCCAGCAATCCCCTCAAATTTAATCAGAAGCAGCCTGGGGCACATAGATGCAAGTACTGTTGATGGTCAAAATTCAGAGTTACATAAAGAGCAGTAAATGACAGAAGGTAATTAGGAGTTCTGCATAAAGGGCTCCATCCTCAAACTGTTCTTGCACAGGCCCGTATCAGATGGGGCATTCCCTGACATCTCAGCCTGGGAAAAGGTAGAAATGGAGCGGCTGGGAAATGTCCAGTGCCAAAGCAGGTACATTTTCCCTCTCTTATTTGCTTTATGCTTAGTTCAGTTTCTTTCCCAGCCACATGCTTGAGGCAAGGATGAACAGCACTTGGATAAACAAGATATTTCCCTCTCTGCTGAAAAAGGAAAACAAAAAGGAAATGTCTGAGGAAGGTGGAGTGAATCAAGGAATCCAGGCGGTCTTTGTGTTGCAACTGACTCTGAGAGAGCCCAGGAAGTAACATCCAGGATCTGGTGGCACTGTCAGCATTTTGGTGCTTCCCTCACCTGGCTGCCTCCCAGCCCGGCTTTGCAGCACACGGGGCTGTGAGCCGGAGGCTGCAGGTGATGCTGTGAGCAGCCAGGAGGTTTCTGCTGCCCACAGATCTCAAGCCATGGACAAAACAGGGGTTGTTCTTTCCCCCTCTTACCTGTTGCAGGCTCTGCCTGTTCTGCCCTTCTCCGGCTCCTGATGGTAACGTGGGAACACACATCACACTGCTCTCATGCAGGAGAGCATGTTCCCTGCCTCATTATGCATGGGCTGTGCCCACAGGTACTGCTTGTTAAGCCTGCTGAATATTTGCCTGAATAATTAAGAAGGAGCTGAATCATTCTTAGACCAAATTCCGGTTTTCTCTCTCCTCCTACTTCATTTATAGGCTTCTCTTCTCACATATCCCCTGTACACAGCATGAAACGAGTGTTCGAATACTACCAGACAGAGTCAATAAACTCCCCATGCACTTTTTTTTTTTTTAAATTATCCTTAAAAGATGCTAAAGAATCAGTTCAAATTGCTCAGTAGCACTTATTGCGACAGAAATCCCGGTGCTGCGGTGCAAAAGCCTGCCCCCCTCTGCATCTCCCAGGATAGAGGCATCCACGTTCCTGAATGACACAGGATCCATCCCTTCCCTCTCTCATTTTCAGAATAACTGTACGGAAGGTAGTTGTTCCTACTGAGCTTGCTGGGCTATGTTTGTGATCTATTTAATGATCCGTTGTTTTGTTTTTTTTAATCGGCGTGATTTCTGCTGCAGCAGAGCTGGAAAATGAATCTTAAATTGAACCCAGTTTTCTCACTGGAAAACTACCTCTTATCCTCCTCCCACTCTCTCGCTGCTTTCTCTTCCTTTTGCCATTCCTTACATTTCTCTCCCCAAGTCATACTGCATTTTATTTTGCCTTCACTGCATTTTCCTCCCTGACTTTTGATGCAAGGAGCCAAATTCATCCCTGCTGGTATCCAATGGACTGAAATTCTTCTCCGAGGCGTTACTGGGCTGAATCCAAACCCAGCCAGCATTTTGCAGTGCTGGTGGCTCAGCCAAAACAACAGTTTATAATCTCTCTTTTCCTCCCCTTATCTACCGTTAATATGAATTATTAATAAGCACTCATATCGCTCTCTGGAAACCCGTGCTTATTTCTGAAGCACCTACCAGCCGAGCTGTCTGGCTGAGAATTCCTTATCAACTTTCCGTCTTGTGTGTGCTAGGAAGTTGCAGGATGCTTGCACGGGGGCTGCCCTGTTTTCCAGGCTGGCCCTGGGGTTCCTCTTGCCATCTGCAGTGCACACCTAACCCGAGCGCCGGGCGCGATTAACCCCTGCGGGGGCCGGCCTGCAGAGGTTTGTTTTCCCAAATTGCCGTTCATGACGCTAAAGCCGTTTCCCAATCAGGCTGCTGTTCCAGATCCCTCACCTGGAGGGGGGGTGTCTGCACTGTGTTCATCTCGGGCTGTGTTTACAGCCCGGGAACACGACAGGTTCTCTCCTTCCCTGCGGTTTGCACAGCTCATTAGATTCTCTAATGCAGCAGGAAGCCCCTTCTCGACTGAGAATTCCTTCTCGTATATTTAGCAAACTTTTGACTGCTTCCTTTCAAAAGAGACCGAAGGACATATTTTCGTAGGAAGAGGGTGCGACTCACAAAGCACGATCTAGAGTCACGTTTTTCTGTGGGGAACTACAGAGCAGGGGAGGAGGAATCACCCGCAATTCTCTCTCCTTCTCCCCCGCGCCTCCCTCCCCTCCCCGTCCCTCCCCCACGCCCATAGAACCATAACAGAGATGAAGGCGCTCCAAAATACAGCTGCATCGCCTTCCCTCTCTCCCGGCTTTCCTCTGCCTTGGCAAAAGAGGGGGGGAGGGCAGAAGAGAGGATGAGGATGGAATTATGGCTAGTGTGGAGCTGATGTTTTGACTCTGCCACCCGCAGACTGTTGAGAGCAGCCGGCGCGCACGGTGCCGGGGTTAAACGCAGCCAGGGCTCGCTTATTGCTCGCAGGAGAGGCTCAGGCAGGGGAGAGGCATCGCTGCTCATCTCCCGGTCTGGATGGTTCCATCAATGAAAGCGCTCAGGCTTGTGGAGTGAAAGGGAAACGATGACCGAGGTTACGAAAGAGAGCATCGCACTTCGGCTGCAGTCCCCAGCCTTCATTAAGAGATACATTTTACAAACATACACTGTTCTGTATGAAACGAAAGGATTTCCTCCCCATTGGAAATCACACTGGAGAGAGCTCCATTTGCTCCCAGTTAGGTACGCTCGGGAGGAATATTTTAATTAATTCATGATAAATAACCCGGGCGCTTTCCTCAAACAGGGTCACCGTTTCCTTCCTCAGCAGCGGTGGGATATGCTCACCGGGCCGTGTGTGTGTTCATGGACTTGTCCAGGCTTTGTTTCTGATTCCTCTCTCTCATTTTGTGAACCTGTTCCTCAAATGATCAGTTACAACACATCTCAGCCATGGATTTCCTCGTGTTTGGCTGCTCCGACTTAGGAGAGGGGGCGGGAGGAGAGGGAGAATAAACAGATTAACACACCCAGACCCCCGGCAGGATGTTCCGAGAAACAAAAAGAGGGGAGAGAAGGAAGAAATTCACACATAAAAATAGAAGCCCACGTAGATTGGCCATATATGGAGTACCGGGGACTTCAGAGGGATACCCTCTTCGGACCACCCCTTTGGCGGAGGGAATCGCTGCTGCGGGAGGGCCCCTGCCCCCCTGCCCGGGCGGTGGGCCCGCAGCCTCCCCCAGNGGAAACCAGCGCCATTCCCGGCTCCGAGCGGGGAGAAAGGGTCTGCGGGCTCTCTGCGCGGCTGGGCCGGAGCGGGCTGTGCCGCCCGGAG